>OY744612.1:20739740-20834740 GCA_963556255.1 Allolobophora icterica | reverse complement strand
TCGATTACAAGTTACAAGGGCGTGATGTCTTCTCCGGCGTTCCAATTTCTTCGGATCGGCGTCATAAATCGCGCCTCAAAACGAGCGGCGCAGGTGTTGCAACATTATCATCAGTGTCAAACCAGTTAGACGGGGATTAACCGCCGCAGTCCCGTCTAAGCCCGGACGCTCGGTCTCTGCTCGCCGACGACGCGGCCCATGAGTTCGTGGAATTAGTCCTGTTATTGAGGACGCCTCTCGGACGCTGGTTGTCGCCGCCAGAGGTCGGGACGCCACCTCATGGATGCATACGATGGAGGGCGCAGCGCAAAGGAAATCCTCCCATTATATATAAATCTTGGGAGTTTAACGGATGTGAAGACAACCGATGTACTGTAGATGTCAAACGAGGGCTTATGGTGTACATGCCCTTACACATGCTTACTGCATGGATGGTCTATGATATACCCTTACACATGCTGACCTCGTGGATGGTCTATGACATACCTCCACCTACATGTATCTTCTTACCTGAGGTAACTGCATGCGTACGGGTTTAAATACCTACCCATACCTACCAAAAAAAGAACAACCACACCTGTCAATCAGCCAATCACGACACACACGTACCCAAATGCATGAATACACATACATATGCCCGATAGCGCATTGGATAACATCTGGCGTAGAGTGCGAGAGGTACAGAGATCGAGTCCCATAGGCGGACATGCTTTGTAGGCTGCAATTTGCGCCGTGTATTGCAGGCTGTCTGTTCTGTTAGTAGTTAAGATTTATCGCATAACATGTACATGTACAGCGCAGTGCGTTTGCAGGCGCTTAATTAAAGAATAAATATTATTATTATTATTATAAGTATAGGCTATACTCGTGTCTGCGGCCAAAACATGATCTTTGAACTGGTGACTTCGCATGCACCCTCACAAACACCCTAGAGCTTTTCTCGTTCGCAGAGGTTCGTCTAGAGCTGTAGATTACCTGGCCATTGTTTTTCCGTTTCTGCCATTCCATGTAATGTTGTCTCAACGTGGAATTTACTTATTATTGTACTAGATGTTTGCCTGTCCTAATTCGATGAAAGAAATTTGAAAAAATCAATTCGCGAATGCCATTTTGGGTAGGTTTTCAGTTAACTTCGATATGTTTCTGGCCCGTTAAAACCCGTTAAGCTCTTTCGATATGTCTTAGCGAATAAATTATTTTAATTGCGTTGTAAGCAGTTAGTTTAAAAGAGCAGCCGTTTACGGTATATTGAAATTTACATTGAGCGAAGTGATCGTCCCGTTTGTGACGTCATTGGTCATTATGACGTCATTGCAGCCATATGAGAGGAGCGTTACATTTGTTTTGTTTTACACACATATACACTGACACACACAATGACACACTTGATGACATTTCTGTTAGTTTAGGCTATATTATTAATATATTGTATATATTGTAATTTTTAGAAACTTTTATTGTGACCAAGTTGGGCCTTCGAAGTTAATTTTTCTAGTCCATTCAGGATTTTTCATGCCTTTGGACAGTATTCGGTCGCGTATCATGCAAATCTCACCGCTATTGGACCCCGTCGACTTTTTTCAGAGGGCAAGCACATTTCAGCAGGAAAGTCGAGCCTCAGACCTTAGAAATTCTGAGATTCAGTGCTTGACGGGCGAAGAGAGTCCTTGCACCGGTGTCGACCGTTAATTACTGAGAGATTGTATACGAAGATTCGGCCGCTAGCAACAGATGTCTGTCATGCAAAGACCTAGGGGCTCCAAGGATATCTGGACGCTGCGACATCTACCATCTACGAGATACTGCTGGACGGTTGCAACATTACCGTTTGTTACGGACTTCATCGTTCGTCGACGTTCCTCGTCATCAACGCAATGCTCTGCACATTGTGTTGACCGTCAAATCAGGATGAGAATACGTCTGAGGATTTCTGCGTGTTTAGGGGAATCACTGATGACTCTTAGTTGCCTGCTCTCTGATGAATATTTTCGTGTCTTACTGAATTTAACGTTGCACACACACACACACACACACACACACACACACACACACACACACACACACACACACACACACACACACACACACACACACACACACACACACACACACACACACACACACACACACACACACACACACACACACACACGCACGCACGCACACACACACACACACACACAATGATTATGAAGGCTATTTATTTATTTATTTATTCCGGATATTTCTATAGCGCCTCTCGAAGTCAACTACTACTCAGAGGCGCTCCCGACTACAGCATTTGATACTGTGCCGGAATTTTCACGCCGAAGCGCCACGAGCAATTGCGAGTGAAGGACTTGCCCAAGGTCCGTACGCAGCGGCTAGAGTGGGATTCGAACCTGCAACCCTCCGGTCACAAGGCGCCGAACTTACCACTGAGCCACCACGCCCCACTATTGTTAAGCAAGCATTCGTAACGTGATACTGCTTAATGACTACATTTGGGCTGGGCATTGATTGACAACGTAAGTGGCTCCCTCTGGCGATTGAACAAGCGATTATCCGGTCATTCGAATAGGGTGTGGCGCAACGTAATGCAATTATAGTTGTAATGTAATTACATCCAACTGCTCAATTCAATAAGCTTTCGCTTGTGTCCCAGAGAGCATGCAGTTTCGACATTATTCTGTATGTGTATGTATGCGTGAACAACTGAACATACATGTATGTGCATTGCATGTAGTAAATTGTACGTTTTCAAGCATGCATGTAAGCATCGTTTTGTGTGTATGTGTGCATGTCAATATCTCATCTTAGAGGTAATTGCCACATAGAAAATCACACTCCCTATAGTAATCAGCGCTTAAAGTGTCTTTATTGGTCAAATCAAGAGCGATTCATTCATCGCACGAAAATAGTCGATGTCTCTGGTTCTGTTGAAGAAGAAATTGTTGACGGTGACGTTGACGATGACGTTGAATATGACGTTGACGATGACGTTGAAGATGACGTTGCAGATGACGGGCCAGAGCAGGTACACCTATAAAAGACAAGGTACTAAGAAAAATTTACTTACGTTGGCCCAGTTAATGAAATTAATATGTTTTTGACAAAATTCAAGTAGGGCCTATTTACTTTACGTTTGTTATCGAAACAAGCGGGTGCTATATAAAGCTATATAAAAGTGTAATGGTAATCGAAAGCTGCAAATTTATGAAACGCTACACTAAAGCTAAGCTTGGAGGACCAGCTTATCCGCGAGCGTTGCGTCAAGTCAAAGAGGTTGTCCAGTATTTAATTTCGAAGATAAATCAATCCAGTTAAATGAATATTTAAGCGTAATTAAGTTTTTTTGGCTTAAAATAGAATTACCTAATTCGCTAGATTTTGACTTCGCGTGATTGAAAAATGGACCAGACAAGCTAATGTAAAATTAAACAGAAACTGTGAAATGAGTTGCAATTTAACAAAACCTGAATGCAGTCACTCCTCTGCAATGTCCAAAAGGTTGTCTACAACTGAGACCTTTCTTCGAAGAACTGGGATTGTCTGGATTTGAACAGAATTCAATGTCTGTAGCTACAACTTCGTTTCCATGGAAGGCAACCGGTGCAGAGGATGTTTGAAGACGGTTGCTAAGGATTCAGTTGTTACAATGCGAGTGACGTCACCTAAGCCTTCGTTGGGACACTGTTGAAAAGTAAGCAAATATGAAATGAGCATGTTTGTATTAGGAATGAAAAGCATATATTAAAAATGAAATAAACACATAGTATATTCGATATATCAAACGCTGCGATATTCTGTCGGGAGAGGGAAGAGTTACCGTCATTTACGAGAGTTCTGTCGTGTTGGCCACGTTGAGTATTCGGTGTATCAGGAGTCACGGTTTCTGATTGTGGTGCAAGGAGACACCAGGGTCGGGGTCGCAAAGGTCGATTGTTGACCTGTCACCTGACCATTTATAAACTAAGGAACAGTTGTCTGAGAACGAGCCTGTAGAACACTAATTGTGCACTCGGAACAAGTAATCTCAGCATTTGTGTTGTCTTTATTAGGGAACTATCAAGGGGTTATGTATATCCTCGCAATGGCGCCACCAGACGCCAAAAAAGTGGACGCAAAGTCGCAAACATTCTTAACTTAATATCACTACGTCCGAGTTGATAATAACTAAAACGCAATACAAATAAACACGCTAGTATTGTTTATTACGTCATAACGTGTAACGTCCGGAGCATAGATATACAAGTAGAGAGCTGTAGATCTCGAGTGTAACCATTGAGCTACTAACAATATCATATTGTCATAATTGTGTGCACAGTGTACTTTTATTAATACAGAGTCAGATATTTACATTTCGAGGTTAACATTTAGAGGTTCTCATTGGTGTCATTAATATTTAATTGTTTACTGTTTAGCCAAAAAAGTAGACGCAAATGCGTCTACTGCGTCCGCCTGCCGGTGTCACGAAATAGAGTATCCCCCATACAAGTATATCCCCTTAGCAGAATGGAGTATCCGGCCGGATGAATGTGAACGGGAGGGACTATCCCCCCTCGTGCAAAAGTATCCCCCATGAGTCGTACAAAAGTATCCCCCTTCAAAAAGTATCCCCCTGCAACATAATTACAAATTGTGCGATTTAAGTCAGTTTAGAACTCATCAGTCAAAGCCATATGCTATACTTATTGTTGGTATGCGTGGGAGAAGAATCCAGTGAAGTCAATGAGCCTCGCATTACTCTCTTTCTCTGCTCTGTAGGCTACTCTATTTACTCTTAGGCAAGTTGTGACATTGATATCGGTCGATTCGTATCAATCGGTACACCAACAAAACCAGGAAGACAAAATATCAGCAGTCACGAAAGATATTGTCATGAAAAGGGCAGTGGCGTAACTTCATATTCTGGGCCCCCTGCAAGATTTTCAAAATGGGCCCCCCTCCATACAGCCGATGACAATCTGATAGACAATTTTATGTTTCAAATTATCGACTCACTTTTGAGGCATACATTTTAATGATTTTAATTTATGATATTTTATTTTATTATTAATTTGTAATCTTATGCCACAACTAAAAATTGTTTTCGATTTGCATTAAAATTGATTAAATGTTATAAATGAAATGTTACTGAATATTGTTTTATTCAATGTTACGAAATCATAAATCAAGAACAGTTTTGTATCTATCTGTAGTTCACTGACTTCACTGCCTCTGGTATCCTCCTGAGGCTCCTGCTCATTTTCTTCATTACGTACATTTGCAACAGATTGTGTTTCTTCCTTTTTAGTCTGTGCCGGTAACAAGAATGAGTCAATTTTACATCGTTTTTTAAGTTCGTTTTGTAAATCCTTCTTTTTCCGTCGTTTAGCTGCTCCACTTAGAGGCTTGCTAGCCATCATTAGTACAATTTTTTATTTTTAAATCTTAAATTTTGTATTGTAAATTGTAATCCGATCTAATCTATTTAAACAAACTTTTTAAATAAATATCAACAACGATGGCCGACGGAAACTTGGCAATGAGACTAATGACGTCAGCATAAATCAAAGACGAAAAGTGAAACTAATTGAGTGAATTAACTGCAAATTTCAGCGTCATCTGGCGATTATAGTTTGCCTTCGAGTCACTGTTCACTAGCTTAAATCAAAGCCTAGAAAAATATGCGCCGACCGCGCATCAATAGTAATATTCCACATCATCTGCCTGCCTGCATGATTTATTGATTTTACAAGGCTAAGGAGTTTACAAGGAGTTTCGGTTTCCGGCTTTCTGCTGTGCATTTATTAATTAAAATAGTTCATTTTTTCAGGTTTGAAAATGGGCCCCTTTTACCTGGGCCCCCCCGCAGTTGCGGGCCCTGCGGGCCCATAGTTACGCTACTGGAAAAGGGACTAAGGCGCTAATTAGGTGAATTGGTAGCTCGCGCTTGATATCGCTCGATTGGTATCAATAAGCCAGTGAAGCCATTTGAGACATTGAACCAACTTCAATGACTTTTGTGTTCTTTGTGGCGTTGTAATCTCACGCAAAGTAAACAATGTCATTGTCTATTCGCATTATTAGTTGCGTGAAGGGCTTGTTGCGAACTTGCGATGGATGTGTCTAAAACAAGGATGACAAATATCAGCAATCACAAACGACGGTGTCATGAAAAGGGACTAAGGTGCTAATTAAGTGAATTAATATAGCTCGCGCTTGATATCGGTCGATTCGTATAGAAGATCTCGTCAAATCTCAGCCTACAATTGCGTCAGCTCACTCAGCTCCATACAATACATCTAACGGTTCTAACCACATCGGTAAACCTACGTGTTAAAGTCCTCCCCTGCGGCCCTGCCAGCGGCAAATGGACTTCTCTTCTTGTGGACTGTACGCAGCTGCCTACCTTTGAGATTGCTTCTGGTTCTGCCACGCTGGATGTTGACTTCGATGAGCCTTCAAAAATGCGAAAATACCTTGAGAAATGTTTCAACGACAAGGTAATGACGTCTTTCCTCCGAAATACCTTTTAAGAGAAGAGGAAGAAAGCCAATTCCGCGTGTGGTTATCCTTCCTACTGTAACTTCTGTTTCATTTGCTCTACACATTGCTTAGAAGACTTAAAACACTTAGAGTCAATTGCTTTACCCATTTCTCGTTTTCGATTTTGATTACAGCATAGATTTGTCTCCCTGTTGCACTCCGCGTGGTCCCTACGACTCACTTTACCTTGTTCCTTACTAACTTAAAGACTACTCTCTTTAGCTGTGGTTGGACTGGGAGCGCTCCTGAGTAAATCACCTTGACGGGACGCTATTTAAAAGCTCCTTAATATAATGATAATAATAACAATATTAATAACAATAATAATAATAAAAATAGCAATAGATTTATCAATTATAGGCATTTACAATAATATCTTATGCCTGTGAATTTTTATCCTCCGGGGGATGATTTTGCACGACGGGGATAGAAATGGTTTATCCCCCGGATACTCTATACCGGTAGATTATATCCGGGGGGATAAATTTATTCATCCCCCCGGATAGTTTTAGGACGGATAGTCTGTCACGCGACACCGGCCCAGTGTATACTCGATCGGAACAAAGAGTTTGATATGATCTTCCAATACAATATGGAAAGACAAGTTATAAAGAACACACACGCATACACAGTGCACCTACACATGTACACACACACACACACACACACACACACACACACACACACACACACACACACACACACACACACACACACACACACACACACACACACATCTACACACACACACATCTACACACACACACATCTACACACACACACACACACACACACACACACATTAAGACCATCAAACGAAATGTGGTAAAGCTTTGATGGAAAACTTTGAAAAGCGTTGACTGAAAAGCAGGATGCACAAGTTCTTTGATTAAGTTAGGCTACTAAGGAATTTATTCCAAAAGTGTCACTAGATATGAAGTTAATAGGTATAGGCCTATTTACTATTGTCTTTGTGCTAATTGATGTATCCTAAAATAACAATTATATAACAGAATTATATTTTTTCTTTATTAATTAAAGCTGACAAACGCAGTAAGATTACATTGAAACATGAACTGTTCAATCAAATCTGAATTAAACACACGGTTTGGCAGCCATGCAAGGCGCCGCCCTAGAGGAGGTTACGAGTATCGATCCGCGAACCTAATGCTCTCCTGGCCATGACTGGTATACCATTACTCTATCCCCTCCTTATAGCATCTCTCATTGTCTAGATTATTTACCTTCATTCTATGGTATAGCGTATACCGCCTACTGAAAAAATGAGCAAAAATGTAAGTGATTTGTATATATAAAGTTAAATAGTATGATAAAGACGTGTCGTGCGCACAGTTGAACTTTGCGTTTCTAGTGTCTCTTATAACGAGACATTACTTTTAGAGCCACTGAGACTACTTGCCCGACAAGACGGAATCATCGTTCCATCTTCTCTGCTCTTGACCTTCCACTAAAGGATCCTCTTGTCGGCGTCCAAGGCCCAACTCGCATCTTTGGCTATCGTCACCGATAGATGGCGACACTTGCCACTTACGTCATCGCTGCTGCTGCTGCTGCTACTGCTTTCCTTGCTGCTGCACCCGCAGTCACTGTCATCAGAGCCATAATGGAGGCGAGCCAGGCGCAAAGCATCTTTGGACGAAACTGCAACTACGAAAAGTCACGCGAGATTGTGATCTTCCACTGCAGCTTGCTCGCAATTTGTATAGCGCTACTGTGCTGACGTTACGTAGTCAGAAATGATGCCGTATTTCTCTTATTGAGCTGTAGTCCAAATTTAAGTTTCCAGGACTTGTTGACAGGAAGAAGGAAGAACACCAAATCCGTCATGTCGTTTTGTTGGATGTGTATGGACCGTGTTACATCTGACCGTTATGGCAATGCAACTAAGAGCACAATTCTAGCAAATAAATCACGTATTGTCAAAGCACAAACAGCTGTGAAAATAAAGAGTGCGTGATAACTGACCGGACACAGTTTAACAGAGTTGCTATTATTATGAGAATTCATCGTTGCTGTCGGGTCTTCTAAAAGGCTAGGTACCGTATGAGTGCCATAAATCGCCACTAAACTTTGCTCATCCAATCGTTTCACAGTCGAACTGTTACGTGCTGTCGGGGAGGAAAAAACTATAGAACTGGGCAAATGCGCGGGAATCTTATGGCCCACCTGCCGTTAACCATCTCTATAGAACTATAGAACAGCACTTAAAATAATAATACATAATAACAGCACCAGGGGGCACGCTGGGCTCTTTTTTAAATGCCAGAGCGGATATTTGCATTAATCGTTGCTGAAACAGTCTATCCTTGCCTTTGACATCAGTAGCGCGTTTGCTTTGTGATTCAACGCATTTGAGTTCGTGTCGACTGAGTGTATTCTGCGTAACAACCTGGAGCAAGTCAATTTCGCCCCTAGCCATATCGGCTATAATGAGTACTCTGAACGTACACTGTAAGTGGGAAGATCAGCCAGTGAGGGAGAGGACTAGTCCCCGCCCTCATATGCCGAGAATGAGCAAAATGAAGTCGCTACCACTTCATACCCATGGCTGCCTGAGGGTATCTTAAGTGACTGGTCCTCAACAAAAGCTCCAAGGTTCCTTGTGCCGCTGCAGGAACTTTGGGGAAAGCGTATTCGTGATAGTCGAGTAATCGCCAGATGGCCGTAGTAGGGCGTTGCTTCTCTAAAGCTGCTTACCGTTGTAGTGCGCGTGTTGGTTTTTATAACACAAATTAACATAACAAAACCTAACATAGCATAATATAGCATAACATAACATGACGTAAGTTTTAAGTGGTTCAGAGGACGTGTAGTCTGTGTTAGACTACTGCAAGGCAACCACAAACGCTCAATAGCCCAATTTTAAAGCTGCGATAGTATCCACTGAGACAGTACTATCATCTACACCATTCCATATGTCTACAACTCTTGCTTTAAAGAATTTCTGCCCTAGTATTCCTTTCGGCTTCTCAAATAATTAATGCCTGTGTTTCCGAACTGCCTTGTTTTGTGCTAATTCAAAGAATCTCTCCCGCTGTATTGCTTCCATCCCAGTGATAATCTTATAAGCTTCGATAAGATCTCCCCTGCTCCTCTTTCTCTGCAGTGTTGTTAGTCCACATCTCTTCAACCTTTCTTCGTAGCTCAAATCTTTGTACCCCCAAATCATTTTTATTGCTCTTCCTTGCACTTTCTCCAGTTTTCCCATGCCCTGTTTCAGGTATGGATTCCATACCTGAATACAGTATTCCAACTGTGGCGTAACTTGCAATTTGTGCCACCTCAGTATTGTATCCTTGTATCTGGGGATTATTGCCATTCTTTTCATACCTAAAGTTGAATTAGCCTTTTTGGAAGCTTCAGCACATTGCCTTGAAGGTTTGCACTCTTCTGCTTACTCACTCCCAAGTCGCTTTCTTCCTCACTAACTTTCAATACATATCCCCTCCCCATTTCATATGAAAACTCGTTGTTTCTCGTCCGCACATGCATCACTGAGTACTTTTCCAACTTAAAGAACATTTGCCAGTCCTGTGACAATTGAACATTCTTCCAGATCTTCCCATTGCTCTCCGTTGTTTTGTATCATCTGCAAACTTAGAAATGTTAGATAAAATTCCATCGTCTATGTCATTAATAAAAAGTACAAACAGCAGTGGCCCAAGCACTGATCCTTGTGGTACTCCACTTAGCACTGTCGTCCAGCTAGAATGTTTACATATGCCCACCTTTTGTGTTCTATCTGATAACCAGCTTTGAATCCATGTTAGTACCTGCCCTCCATGCCCACCGGCTTGCAACTTTTTAGCCAGCCTTACATGAGGTACTTTGTCAAATGCCTTGGCAAAATCTAGGTATATTATACCTACAATTCATCAATCCTTTCATAGACTTCCTCAAAGAACTCCAACAGATTTGTCAAACAGGAACGGCCTTTAGTAAATCCATGTTGGCTGTCCTTTGCAATATCATACTCATTCAATTGTTCCACTATATTATCCTTAATAAGCGCAAGTGGTTAGCTAGAGAAAAGAGTGGATGACGTTCCCTTTGCCTTTGGCTTAGCAAACTGGTTTCAACTCCCATGTAAGACTTGCGAGGGCGATATCTAGTATATCGTATTGTCAAACTGTGCGAAGTATCAGCCCTGCACGACAACTACGTTCATCTGGTCCAAATTGGGATCGTTGATTGCCTCCAGCAGTGCGCTGCGTGCCATTTGTGTGGCCCAGCGACCATGTCTGTCCTCACATCATAAGCACGGCTGCCTCTTAAGGATCATCACCCGCATGCACCATCATAGCAAGAGTCACTGGGCTGTTTTCTACGTCTTGGTCCATAGATATTTCATTTTCATTTAGATATTTTGGTTATTCCTTGGTTAGTTTTTGTGAACGGCACGAGTGGATTTCTTTGAGACTGATCCAGGACCACTGCGTCTCGCCCATCGGTCTACCAAGGAGCGGTTTCATACAGTCGCACAACGAAGGTTTATACCTGGATTATGAATGAGCTCGTGAATAAGCTGGTGCCCTGCGTTTAGCTTGCAAGTGCCGCCTTAGAAATCGAAGCCTACGACTGCGGTTTGGGACTGCAATAAGTAAGTAAGTAAGTATATTCTTTATTAAACCAGTTGCCAAACAGGACTCTGGTGAACAACGTCTGCGAATATTTGTTACATTATTCAGCTGTCATGCAGGGCTGATACAGGAGATGAGATTGGATAAGTTAAGAACATACCAGATCATTTTTGACTAGATGCATGACTGTCTCTACATCGCGAATTTTAATCAGCGAATATAATGAATTAAATGGCAGCACTGCAAAATCTGTATAGGGTTGCAAAAAACGTCTGCGGTCACTTAGTGTAGCGATAATCATTTTTCATCCTCAGCCGTAAAACAGTTTTGCTCTTTGTTCAAACACATCCACAACCGTTTAATTCAAGGGACCCTTGTTTATGTTTTCAGGAACTGGAAGTCTATAAAGTTGTCAAGCACCATTCAGTTCGTCAGTCGTTCGGTGTGTCGGTCAGTCACCCCAGGGCGGAACACAATCAGGTAGCAAGGAAGGCATGCATGTAGGCAGACAGACAGACAGACAGACAGACAGACAGACAGACAGACAGACAGACAGACAGACAGCAGGCAGGCAGGCAAGCAGGCTGGCTGGCTGGATGTCTGTCTATAGGCCTATGTCTGTCTGTATGTCTGTCTGTGTGATAGTGGCTGAGTGTTGTATTCCAAAATGTCACTTTAGGAAAGCCTAGGTCCTTCGTTTCGGTTGGTATAGGTTTTATTATTATACAGCGTAGCATTAGGCAATTGGTGTATTAGTTTCATGCGGCGTTCATAAGCAAGATGTCGTTCACCAATGTGTTTTTGAACTTTTTGAATATGTAATACATAATGCAACGACTTCGTATGAGGTAGGCCTACTCAAAGGTCAACTCTAGGTCGCTAAGAGTGAAAACTTAAGGTCGGTTAGACAACCTCTGATTGGATGCAATAGTGACAAAAGGAATTTAAATACATGACAGCGAAAACAAAACCTGAGCGCTGGTTATGTCGTCCTTTACACGAGAATGCACGTGCGCTATTTTGGTTCCACTGTGCGATACAATTGTCTCTTCTCTTCCGACTGACTGCTAACAATCAGATTGAATGAATTAACTTTGAAGGATGTTTATGTCACACGTCGGTCTTTTTCAAATGCTACGGAACAACAGTAGATTAATTATCAGAACAACCAGGAGAGTCAATGAACGCAACGATCATTACTATTAAATACTGACGCGTCTGAAAATTTATCGATCATTATTTAGGATCGTGGCAGGCTATAATGCTTTGCTAAAACATGATTTATTTTAAAAGAAATTATGCATAAAATTGGGAAGCTTTAGTTGCGATGCAGGAATGATGGCTAGTTGAAATGTCGACGAATCCATTGATTCTACAGACTTTTCTTCACCTTTAATGTGACCGGTCCAACTGTTATTTTGAGTGAAAGCAGGTCTACTACACAATACGCGTCATATATTTATGATCATGTGACGTCAGAGGGTAGCGCTATATAAGTTCTGGAGCACATAGCAGGCGGAGGACACACAATCACAGGAGTTGTTGACGTCTGAAGCTACTTTCTCACTCGGAGTCACCCAAACATGTTCTCCGTCCGATTCGCCACCAGTTTGGTTCTGATGATGATGATTCCGAATGTGATAAGTGATGGAAGTTCCAGCAGCAGCAGCGATGACAGCTGTGGTCAGCTATCGGCAGAGTGGGACAAAAATTCGAGTTGGATCACCGATGCTGCAGAGCAGATCCTATATTGGACAGTCAAGTCCCAGACTCAAATTCCTCCGGTTTGTCAGGCAAGTGTATATTATTCATTCAATTCGTGTAAACAGAACAGGAGAAACAACGTGTTGAAAGCGTCATCGCAGCGCATTTTACATATTTGTTTTATTTTATTTATCGACTGTACTATTTTGATGTAGGCCCTGTTGATTTTTGCGAATCCAGAAAGTTTGGAAGGAGAAAATAGCTCGCTCGCCGTTTTGTAGAAAATTATAGCGATCTGCTCAGCAATCTTATTTTTTAATCATATACATGTTTGACCTTTACTCTTCACCATTATTTCACAACTTCATTTGAAAACTTCGACTTCTTGTGCCTGAGTAGAACTTACACGCACGCAACTTAGTAAATTTCTTTTATCTCAAAAGTGAGACAATAGAATTTTGCGCCTCAGGTTTTGAGTGTCTCTTTTTAGTCGACGCCCTCCAGTTTATTTCATGCATTTTGCAATTGTAATTGTAACTGGAATTGCATTTCGTGGTTATTCTTTTATGAAAACTAAACGCCCAGTGAATGAGAAGTTAGAATGCAGCGATGAATGACTGGTTGGTAAACAAATGAAGCGAAATGTAACTTAGCTTAAAGCTGTCGAAAAATTTAGCTCCCATAAAAAGTTCCCTGATCAAGTTCACAGGTAGCATCAGAATCAGGATCGAGCAGTTGATATTCCATGAGGACGTTATGAATTGAATCCTCGGGTGAAAGAAACATTGTATACGCATTTACTCGGAGACTGTGCATACAGTAGATCAATATGTATGCATTACTGACGTAAGGACTTGGCGCCGATTCAGAGAGGTACAAAGATTCATATAACTGCTTAAGAGTTAAGCAAAGGTGATACACAAAGAAACGGTATCACGACAATTCGTTTACAGACTTTTCGTCTACGACACTTTGTCTACAGACATTTGGCTGACCAACATTTCGCCCACTATGACGTTTCATCTAAAACTGAAACTAGAAGCTGGAAGAGCGATGAAAACGTGTCATATTAAAACGTAAACTAGAAGATGGATGAGCGATGAAAACGTGTCATGTTAAAATTTAAACTAGAAGATAGATGAGCGTGTCATGTTAAAACTTAAACTAATAATAATAATAATAATAATAATAATAATAATAATAATAATAATAATAATAATAATAATAATAATAATAATAATAATAATAATAGTAATAATAATAATAATAATAATAATAATAATAATAATAATAATAATAATAATAATAATAATAATAATAATAATAATAATAGAAGGTGCTCGAAGAACGATGAAAATATAGTTAAAACTAGAAGCTGGAGCGATGAAAATGAGCTAACACTAGAAGCTGGAAGAACTAGCTTCCAGGACAATTCGTCTGTACACGAGAAGAGCCTCTTATCGGAGTGCTGGATGGTGTAGTGGTTAGCGTGCTGGACTGCCAATCGAGAGGTCGGGGTTCAAATCCGCGCCAGTACAGTAATTTGGTTCGAGATGTCTGCTTCATCTCCACCCCTTTCTGACCCAGCTATGAAGGGTACACTGACCGTACACTGTCGAAGAGAAGATGAGGTTGCGAGGGAGAGAACAGGCCGTCCGCGCTCGTATGTCGAGGCTAAGAAATGAATTGACTAACACTTCATACCAATGGCTGCGTCAATGCCGGCTGAAGGGACTGTTCTTCGTCTCTTCTTCCATCTTTACATCCACTGATACTTCGACATGTCCTGGTCGCCACTTAATAGCAGCTTACATACTATCTTGTTTCTCTATACATAGGCCTATTGTTAAAAAAATAGCCCATAACATCTAATCTTAACACCAGCTGTCATCTTATTTAAAGACCATGGCATGTATTGCAGATAATGCGCCTTGTTGCACCCTTAGCGATCGCCCGCAAAACACGGTGACACCGACCGACGAAATTCTGCGTGATGTCGGGTATTCTAGTACCCTGTCAATGTTCATTTAATTCTTCTTGCATGTCAACAGTGTCCTATCAACGGAGGGTTGAATGACATCACTCGTATTCAAACAACAACCTGTTCTTACACGATCTGTACCGGTTGTCTTGGAAACGAGATTGTAGCCACTGACGTCAAATTCTGTACGGATTCGTATATGTATTCTTCAAGCCTCAGGTGCAGAAGTCCTTTCGGACCCTGCCCAGGAGTGACTGTCTACAGGTAATTTAGGCTCACAACTAAAAAACAGTTTGCATGCAACATTAAAATTAGTTTGGGATCTCCGAAGCTCTTTTTATGTGAACGTTGTTTCATTTGTCCAAGTTTCAATCCTGTGCATTTGGAATCCGATGAATGTTGCATTGCATTTGCTGGTATGTATTGTGAGTGCACATTGATGTAAGTATGAACATACAGTAGGCCCCTAGATATATGCTCCTATGTGTGTTACTACGCATAGCCTATATGTGTTCCATTGGAATCCAATGAATAAATGTTTAAATGCACAAATGCATCTGAACAGCTCTATGCCAGCTTTTAACGACCTTCACTGTCAGCTTCTCATTAATATAATTTGCTGTAGGTCTATACATGTTATATTGTCTGTTTTTCAGGTGTGCTTGTGTGCTGTCAAGCACAGATGCACCGATTGTGGGGGCCACACCGCCAGAGACAACGGCTGGGGCGGTTCCGACGACTAAGGCAACGACTGTGGGAATCCCGACGCTTCCAACAGTACCAGATTTATACACAATCTTCGTTGGCTAATCAGTGGAAGAATTTTCTCTCCGGACTTCCTTTCTCTTTCGAAATTTTAATAATTAATTTCCTGAACGAAATCATTAGAGTCGATTTTCGTAGTCTACATTCTATATAATATGTTTGCAATCACTCTGCTGTTCACTTTTATGTTTGGACTGAGCGAGGGTTTGAGGATATGGAACATTGACACGCAGATACATAAATACACACATCTATTCGCATGTAAACAGTTAGGTCCCTACATTTCAATGACTTAGTCGTGATATCAATTTCTGGATTTTTCTGCACCCAAAAGCTAAGTCGTGGGAATCAATTTATTTACATGTGCTTAGGAAAAGTAAGTCGGCGAGGCAGGTACGAACACAGCTTTAAGAGGGACTGGGCAGTCGTCGTCAAGTGTTGAAGCTAAGGTGGACCTTGTGAAGCAGACATCATTTCCAAAGACTCTTGGGATAGTCGATTCTTCTCTAGGGTTCCATTCAGCAACAGTAAAAATTATGAGTAGCACCCAATGCAATTAAAAAATACATTAAGCTAAAAGTATTTATTTGTACAGATACATACTCCCCCGAACTTGTCCCAGCTACTTGGGCGGTCGTAACTGAGAGGTTCATACTCCACTTCGCTCCATTTAGAATTATTGAGTCTAGCTTCCCCCACGGTGTTTCGAAGATGTTTCCATCTTCCTAAGTCTACTCTACGATCGGTCGTCTGAACACAACGTATGTCTACGTCATCTTTCCAACACCCATATTATTCCTCTGTGGCTGGAGCTCATGTGACATAGATGCTGTACTGAAAGAAGATGTTACTAGATCTGTCTTCAGTTATGGTGGCTAGCGGTGTTATGTACGAGCGATCGGCTAAAACTCTTCGGGGGTCTTTTAGTATCGCCTGGATGCGTGGGTTGTTCGTATTTTATCTCGCGAAGACAGAAGACAGTTGTACGTTTAACGATTCTTATGGTACAATCTTTATGCACAACGTATTTACAGCACGGTCTCGTCTACGCAGTTCATAACGTGTCGAGTCTAGGCTTCCTTAGACCAAGACACTTTCGGGTTACTTTTTACTTCGCCCTTCTCAATGACGCTTCTCAACTTTCTCCTCACGCTCGATTCCTCCCAGCGAAGACTCTTTGCCTCTGTCCTGGTGAGCGAATTCTACGTCTAACCGATTCCTCCTCCTGTGAGTGAATCCTAGGTCTACACGATTCCTCTTCCCGTGAGTGAATGCCTCTCGCACCTCCGTTCTCGCTAATCCTCTCTCTCACTCTCGCCTCCCGCCTGTCAATCATCCTTCTCGCCTCCAGCCACGCTCTTCTATCGGTGGCACCCTCATTCCTTCGCCCCTCCTTCTCCCTGCTCCCCCTCTTATGACACCCGGTCAGGCCCTAATGTCAGTCAGTCTTATCTGATCTTGACTCTACATAATTCATTAGTGTTCTTTTGCCTACATCAAATACTAAGCAACACATAATACTAATGTAACTTAATAAAACTAACATATATCGTAATCCTATATCCCTAATATAATATCGTCCATGACTGTCACTACATCATCACACTTCCGAAGTTCGACGGTCATCGGTTCGGCTTCTCAGAAAGCAAGATGGCATTTCAGGAGTGTTTTTGTTGTGCAGTCATGGCGATGTACAAGAGCACAGATGACACGCATGATGGCGTTTTAAGTTCAATGTCTGTTTGCGCCATTTTCTTGCGACGTCATCAGACTGGTTTAAACATGTATCTACGGCGTTAATCTATAACATTAAACATACAACACAACGAGTAGTAACTGTGACACAACATTATAGAGTTTCTCTGTCACACGCTCATTTTAAAGGCAATATAGGCCCATATAGCCTAATGAGTACTCTGAACGTACACTATCAGTGGGAAGATTAGCGAGTGAGGAAGAGGACTAGTGCCCGACCTCATATGCCGAGAATAAGCAAAATGAAGTCGCTACCACTTCATTCCCATGGCTGCCTGAGGGTATCTTAAGTGACCGGTCCTCAACAAAAGCTCCAAGATCCTTGTGCCGCTGCAGGAACTTTGGGGAAGCGTATTCGTGATAGCCGAGTAATCGCCAGATGGCCGTAGTAGTGCTTTACTTCTCTAAATTTCCTTACCGTTGTACTGCACGTGTTGGTATTTGTAACAAAACATAACATAACAAACCTAACATAACATAATATATCACAACATGACGTAAGTTTTAAGTGATTCAGCAGACGTGTAGTCTGTGTTAGACTACTGCAAGGCAACCACAAACGCTTAATAGCCCAATTTTAAAAGCAGTATTATCATCTGCACCACTTCACATGTCTACAACTCTTGCATTAAAGAATTTCTGCCATAGTATTCCTTTCGGCTTCTTAAAGGATCTTTTATTGTTCACCGTAAACATAGAGAAACGACATTAACAAGTACATGTTGCATGCAGTGACAATGGGACTACCCAAAGGAACGTTAATAGGGTCACCTAAGTTACAATAAATCATTACAACCAGTGCAGCAGTTCAGAAGTGGCATGTCCATTGCTATTTAGAGCATCAACAAGACAAAACCCACCGTATCAACCCAAATTGTGTAACGTTATTTGCCTTATCAGCGAATGTAAGAACACCGCTTCAGACCAGCCCTTGCATTTTTTTGCGTATTCGTGATAGCCGAGTAATCGCCAGATGGCCGTAGTAGTGCTTTACTTCTCTAAATTTCCTTACCGTTGTAGGCCTAGTGCGCGTGTTGGCATTTATAACACAACATAACATAACAAAACCTAACATAACATAATATAACATAACATAACGTAAGTTTTAAGTGGTTCAGAGGACGTGTAGTCTGTGTTAGACTACTGCAAGGCAACCACAAACACTTAATGGCTCAATTTTGAAGCTGTGAGAGTATCCATTGAGACAGTACTATCATCTACGCCATTCCACATGTCTACAACTCATGCATTAAAGAATTTCTGCCCTAATATTCCTTTCGGCTTCTTAAATAATTTATGCCTGTGTTTCCGAGCTGCCTTGTTTTGTGCTAATTCAAAGAGCCTCTCCCGCTGTAGTGCTTCCATTCCAGTGATAATCTTATAAGCTTCGATAAAATCTCCCCTGCTCCTCCTTCTCTCCAGTGTTGTTAGTCCACATCTCTTCAACCTTTCTTCGTAGATCAAATCCTTGTAGCCACAAATCATTTTTGTAGCTCTTCTTTGCATTTTCTCCAGTTTTTCCATGCCATGTTTCAGGTATCGATTCCATACCTGAATACAGAATTCCAACTGTGGCCTAACTTGCAATTTGTGCAACCTCAGTATTGTATCCTTGTATCTGGGGTTATTGTCATTCTTTTCATACCTAAAGTTGAATTAGCCTTTTTAGAAGCTTCAGCACATTGCCTTGAAGGTTTTGTACCCTTCTGCTTACTAACTCCCAAGTCGCTTTCTTCTTCACTAACTTTCAACACCTATCCCCTCCCCAGTTCATATGAAAACTCGTTGTTTCTCGTCCGCACATGCATCACTGAGTACTTTTCCAAATTAAAGAACATTTGCCAGTCCTGTGACAACTGAACATTCTTCTCAGATCTTCCCATTGCCCTCCGTTGTTTTATATCATCTGAAAACTTAGAAATTTTAGATAAAATTTCTAACTCTACGTCATTAATAAAAGTACAAACAGCAGTGGCCCAAGCACTGATCCTTGTGGCACTCCACTTAGCAGTGTTGTCCAGCTAGAACGTACACATATGCCCACCTTTTGTGTTCTACCTGATAACCAGCTTTGAATCCATGTTATAGTAACTGCCCTCTAATCCCACCTGCTTGCAACTTATTAGCCAGCCTTACATGAGGTACTTGGCAAAACCTAGGTAAATTATAGCTACAAGTCTCTCTCATCAATCCTTTCGTAGACCTCCTCAAAGAATTCCAACAGATTTGTCAAACAGGAACGGCCATTGGTAGATCCATGTTGATTGTTCTTCATAATATCATGCTCATTCAAATGTTCCACTATAATTATGATCCTTAAAAAGTGCAAGTGCTTAGCTATAGAAAAGAGTGGATGATATTCACTTTGCCTTTGGCTTAGCAGACTGGTTTCAGCTCCCATGTAATTGTAAGTCTTGCGAGGACGATATCTATATCGCATTGTCAAACTGGGCGAGGTATCAGCCCTGCATGACAATTGCGTTCAAATTGGACCAAATTGAGATCGTTGATTGCCTCCTGCAGCGGTGCACTGCGTGCCATCTATGGCCCAGTGAGCATGTCTATCCAGGAGTGGCCTTCATTAAATATGATTGTCTCTCAAGGATCATAACCCGCTTGCATCATCATAACAGGAGTCATTAAGCTGTTTTGCATGTCTTAGCTCCATAAATATTTCATTTTCATTTTGACATTTTGGTTATTCCTGGGTTTGTTTTTGTCGATTGCCCGAATGAATTTCTTTGAGATTGATCCAGAACTACTTCTAGCTCATAGGTCTACCAGGAGCGGTTAAACACAGCCGCACAAAGGAGGTAGTTGGATTGTGAAATGAACTCGTGAAAAGCTGGTGCCCTGCGTTTAGCTTTCAAGTGCTACAATAAATTGTTACATTATTCAGCTTTCATGCAGGTCTGATACGGGAGATGGGGAGATTGGATCAGTTAAGAACAGATAAGATCATTTTGGACTAGATAGATGCATGTCCTTACATCGCGAATTTAAATCAGCGATCATAATGAATTAAATGGCAGCACTGCAAAATCTGTATAGGGTTGCAAAAAGATTTAGTGTAGCGATAATCATTTTTTCATCCTCAGATGTAAAACAGTTTTTGCTCTTTGTTCCAACATATGCGCAACGGTTTAATAGACGGGACTCTTGTCTATGTTTTCAGGAATTGGAAGTCTATAAAGTTGTCAAGCACCATTCAGTTGGTCAGTCGTTCGGTCCAGGCTTGGACTGGCCCACCGGGACACCGGGAAATTCCCGGTAGGCCGGTCGCCTAGGCTTGGACTGGGTCGGCCGCCCGAAAAAAATATGATTAAAAATATTATGATATTTTAGTTCTGATTCTTAATTCTAGTGTTATAAATTATGAAATATTGGCAGTGCTTTGTTGTTATCAAGAAGCTTGCACAGCCACGTGAAACGTTCGCTATGTGCCAATATTCACCTTAACTTACCGTTGATTATAGCGCATTCAATAAAGAAACACAGAAGTTATATCGATTTCTTGTACATAGGCATGATACAATATGTTTTCATGATATTTATGAATCAAACAAATTTAACAATGATGTCCGGTACAGAGCGAAAACTCTCCTGGGTTTCTTGACAAGTTTTGAATTTGTTTTGACACTGTGCAATTGAGTTGAAAGTGTTTGAGCAGTGAACATACAACTCCGTTATCTCAATATTTGCAAAGAAACGGCATGGCCATCCTTCGAGTCTATGGCTCAAGAAACTTTTAACGAATTAAGCCAACTACATCGAACTTTTAAAGTCATTTTTGAAGCCTCTACACATTTTTCAGAACTTGCTAACAGTGAACTAGGAAAAAGAAATCTCGATATTTATGTTGAGACTGCTTTGAAACAGAAAAGAATAAGATCAAGAAAGAAATAGCCAGCAGAATCTGCTAAAGACAACCCAATGAAACTGCTAAAGATAAATTTCAAGTAAATATTCACAAAATGGTAATAGGTCATGTTATTAGTAGTTTGAAATAGAGATTCTCTGAGTACGGTAGGCCTAATCTTCATGCTGATTTGTAATCATCTTGTTTAGGCCTAGATCCAAAAAAATTTTCAGAAATTTTGATAAAGATTCCCAGTGAAGTTGTGTCTACTAATTCCATGAAGATGTTAGGTTTTTTAAATAAACTAAACTGTGCACATTGCACTATATAATGTAACAGTTGGTTCCACAAATAATTACAAAATTACGATAGATAAGAAATTATAACGCATAGGTGCTAATTTCTTAATCTTTTAATATTCATTTAACAATATTAGGCTATGTCATTTGGCCCATTAATAACCAAAAAGCCCCCATTTTACGTTAAATGTTACAAAAAGCATTGGCAGGCACCACCAAGTCCCCTTATCCTGAAAGGTTTCGTGCCTTCGGGGCTCGATAAGGTGGGCCGCCCATGAGCAAATTTCCCGGGCCGCTTTTGCAGGCCAGTCCAACCCTGGTTCGGTCTGTCGGTAGGTCGAGCAGGCAGGAAGAGAGGCATGCAGGAAGGAAGGCATGCAAACATGCATGCAGACAGACAGACAGACAGACAGACAGACAGACAGACAGACAGACAGACAGACAGACAGACAGACAGACAGACAGACAGACAGACAGACAGACAGACAGACAGACAGACAACAGACTAGGAAGCAAGCAGACTGGCTGGATGTCTGTCTGTATGTCTGTATGATCGTGACAGAGTGTATTCTATAATGTCACTGTAGGAAAGCCTAGATCCGCCGTTTGGGTTGGTGTAAGGTGTATGTATGTACTCGGAGATATTGCATGCAGCGTAGCGTTAAGCAATCTATGTCTTGGTTTTATGCGGCGTTCATATATAAGATGTCGTTCACCCCGTTGTGTTGTTGAACGATTTGAATATGTAATTTATAATACGTAGACTTCGTATAAGGTACTCATGGCCATGGGTCAACTGAAGGTCGCTAAAAGTGAAAACTTAAGGTCACCGATGCAACCTCTGATTGGATGGCATACAGACAAAAGGAATTGAAAAACACGACACTGAAAACAAAATGTGAGCGCTGATTATGTCGTCCTTTACAGGAGAATGCACGTGCGCTTTTTTGCTTCCAATGTGCAATTCAATTGTCTGTTCTCTTCCGACTGTCTGCAAACAATTAGATCGTGGAACAATCGAATGAATTAACTTTGGAGGATATTTATGTCACACGTCGGTCTTTTTCAAATGCTACCGGACAACAGTAGATTAATTATCAGAACAACCAGGAGAGTTAATGAACGCAACGATCATTACTATTAAATACTGACGCGTTTGAAAATTTATCGATCACTCTTTAGGATTGTGACAGGCTAAAACATGATTTATTTTAAAAGAAATTATGCATAAAAATGGGAAACTTTAGTCGCGATGCAGGAATGATGGCTAGTTGAAATGTCGACGAATCCATTGATTCTACAGACTTTTCTTCACCTTTAATGTGACCGGTCAAACTTTTATTTTGAGTGATAGCAGGTCTACTACACAATACGCGTCATATATTTATGATAATGTGACGTCAGAGGGTAGCGCTATATAAGTTCTGGAGCACATAGCAGACGGAGAACACACAATCACAGGAGTTGTTGACGTCTGAAGCTACTTTCTCACGCGGAGTCACCCAAACATGTTCTGCGTACGACTCGCCACCAGTTTGGCTCTGATGATGATGATTCCGAATGTAATAAGTGATGGGAGCAGCGATGACAGCTGTGGCCATCTATCGGCAGAGTGGGACAAAAATTCAAGTTGGATCACCGATGCTGAAGAACAGATGCTATATTGGACAGTCATGTCCCAGACTCAAATTCCTCCGGTTTGTCAGGCAAGTGTATATTATTCATTCAATTCCTGTAAACAGAACAGGAGAAACAACGCGTTGATAGCGTCATTGCATCGCATTTTACATATTTGTTTTATTTTATTCATCGACTTTACTATTTTCATGTAGGCCCCTGTTGATTTTTGCGAATCGAGAAAGTTTGAAAGGAGAAGATAGTAAGATAGGTCGTGCTCTCGGTTTTTTTTTTTTTTAGAAAATTACACCGATCTGCTTAGCAGTCTTATTTTTATCATATACATGTATGACCTTTACTCTTCACCATTGAAAAATTCGACTTCTGATGACTGGGTATAGAACTTACACGCACACTATTTATTTATTGTGTCTCAAATGTGATGGGTGTAGAATTTTTGCGCCTCGGGCTTTGTCCCTTTTCAGCCGAGGTCCTCCCGTTTGTTTCATGCATTTTGCAATTGTAATTGTAACTGGAATTGCATTTCGTGGCAGCTCTTTATGAAGACTAAACGCCCAGCGAATGAGAAGTTAGTATGCGGCGATGGCAAGGCAGAATGCATCGATAAAAGACAGGTTGATGGACAAATGAAGTGAACTACATTTAGAAATACTCAGCTTAAGGCTGTCGAAGAAATTTAGCTCCCATAACAATTTTGCCTTGATCAAGTTCACAGGTTGCAGCTGCTGCAGGAAGAGGACCAGAATCTGGATCAGACAGTTGATAGGCCCAATCCACGAGGACGTTACGAATCGAATCCTCGGGATCGAGAAACAAACATTATATACGCAATTATTCAGTTAGAGACTGTGCGTATAGTAGATCAATATGTATGTATTACTGGTGTAAGGACTTGGCGCAGATTTAAAATGCTACAAAGATTCGTGCAACTGCCTAAGAGTTGAGCAAAGGTGATACAAAGCAAATTATTACCTCCTTGAGATCATCTAATCGGGGTGCTGGATAATGTAGTGGTTAGCATGGTGGATTGTCAATCGAGAGGTCGGGGTTCAAATCCCCGCCAGGGCAGAAATTTGGTTCGAGATTTCTGCTTCATGTGCACCCCTTTCTGACTCAGCTATGATGAGTTAACTGACCGTGAACTGTCGTTGGGAAGATGAGGCGGCGAGGGAGAGAAATGGCCACCCGCGCTCATATGTCGAGGCTAAGAAATGAATTGGCTAACACTTCATACCCATGGCTGCGTCAATGCCAGCTGAAGGAACTGCCCTTCCTCTCTTCTTCTTCTATCTTTACATCCACTAATAATTCGACACGTCAGTGGTCGCCACTTAATAGCAGCCTACATGCTATCTTATTCTTCTATATATAGGCCTATTGATCATATAATAGCCTATAACATATTATCTTAACACCAGCCATCATCTTATTCAAAGACCAAAACATGTACTGCAGAGAATGCACCTTGTTGCACCCTTAACGATCGCCCTTAAAACACGGTGACACCGACTGACGAAATCCTGCGTAGAGTCGGGTGTTCTAGTAGCCTGTCAATGTTCATTTGATTCTCCTTGCATGTCAACAGTGTCCTAGCAACGGAGGCTTGAATGACATCACTCGTATTCAAACACCAACCACTTCATTCACGATCTGTACCGGTTGTCCTGGAAAGGAGGCTAATGCTACTGACGTCAAATTCTGTACGGATTCGTATATTTATTCTTCAAGCCTCAGGTGCAGAAGTACTTTCGGACCCTGCCCAGGAGTGACTGTCTACAGGTAATTTAGGCTTAAAACTATCACCAGTTTGCATGTAGCTTTACGACTAGATTGGGATCGCCGAGGCTTTTTTACGTTGCTTCACTGGTAAACTTTCAATCCTGCGCATTAGGAATCCAATAAATGTTGCATGGCATCTGCAGGTATATAAATGGGTGTACATTGATGTACGTACGAATATACAGTAGGCCCCTAGATATGCTCGAATGTGTGTTTCTAAGCAGGTATGTATTCCATTGGAATCCAATGAATTAATGTTTAAATGCGCAAATGCATCTGAACATCTGTATGCCAGCTTTTAACGACCTTCACAGTCAGCTTCTCATTAATATAATTTGCTGTAGGTCTATACATGTTATGTTGTCTGTTTTTCAGATGTGATTGTCTGCTGTCAAACACAGATCCACCGATTGTGGGGGTCACAGCGCCAGAGACACCGGCTGGGGCGGCTCCGACTACTAAAGTACCGACTGTGGCAATCCCGGCGCTAACAACAGTACCAGATTTATACACAGTCTTCGTTGGCTAATCAGTGGAAGAATGTTCTCTCCGGACTTCCCTTCTCTTTCGAAATTTGAATAATTCCTTTCATGAACGAAATCATTAAAGTCGATTTTTTTTAGTTTACATTCTATATAATATGTTTGCAATCACTCTGCTGTTCACTTTTATGTTTGGACTGAGCGAGGGTTGAGGATATGGAGGATTGACACGCAGATATGTACATACACACACCTTTTCACATGTAAACAGTTAGGTCCCTACATTTCAATGACTTAGTCGTGTTGTTAATTTCTGGATTTTTCTGCACCCAAACCCAAAGTCGTGGGAATCCATTTATTTACATGTGCTTAGGAAAAGTAAGTCGGCGAGGCAGGTACGAACACAGCTTTAAGAGGGACTGGGCTGTCGTCGTCAAGTGTTGAAGTTAAGGTGGACCTTGTGAAGCAGACATCATTTCCAAAGACTCTTGGGATAGTCGATTCTTCTCTAGGGTTCCATTCAGCAACAGTAAAAATTATTAGTAGCACACCCAGTGCAATTAAAAAATACATTAAGCTAAAAATATATATTTGTACAGATACATACTGCCCTGAACTTGTCCCAGCCACTTGGGCGGTCGTAACTGAGAGGTTCATACTCCACTTCGCTCCATTTAGAATTATTGAGTCTATTTTGCCCCACGGTGCCTCAAGGATATGTTTCCATCTTCCGAAGTCTTCTGTACGATCGGTCGTCTGAACACGACGTATGTCTACCTCATCTTTCCAACACCCATATCCTTCCTCTGCGGCGCGAGCTCATGTGACATAGATGCTATGAAGAATGCTCCATCATCCACTTCTTCCATGTAAACCCTGATTTAGAAAGGTGTTATTATTGTTGATTAGTAACTTCTAGAGAGCCAGGGTCTAATTCACAAGGTCTCAACTGACAGCTTTCCAAGACCAAGCCCTTATCAGGTCAACAACCAGAAGAATTGTTCATGGTTCATCAAACAGTGCGCCATGGTCTAGTGGTTAGCGTGATAGACTGCCAATCAAGAGGTATGAGGTTCCACAAGGCAGAAATATAGTCATAAAATTTCTGCTGTACCAGCGCCCTCTGGCAAACTCCGCCGTGAAATGAGTACACTGGTTACACAATCAATACGAAGATCAAGCGGTAAATGATAGAATTGGCCATCAGACCTCAAATGCTGAGGCTAAGAAAATGAATTTGCTTTCACTTCATATCGACGGTTGCCATTCGTGTTAACTTAAGAGACTGCTCGTTTTCCTTTCTTTTCTGTTCTTTTTCTCCTTCTACGTCTGTCTGCTTAATATATATCAGTTCAGGTCTCATTTGACACTTCTGGCACGCTTTGATGTTTCCTTGGCCTTCGGCGTGGTTGACCACGGGATTCTACTTCGGCGTCTTGAACTGTCTTGTGGTCTCAGTTTTCTCCCTCTTCGTTGGTTTAAATCTTACCTCTCTGAACGTACTCAGAGGGTTGTACCTGGTGCTTCCTCCTTGTATTCGCCTTTCCATATATTACTTATTAATTTATCCGTACCTAACGTTCTGTAATATGATATGGCCTCTACGTATCATTCCAAATTATAAAAAAACTGGTGACGCTACAGAACGACCCATTCGAATAATTGCTGGGGTACCCTACCACTCGCATACAGGCCCTATTTCTATAAAACTTAAACTGCTCAAATTTAACCAAATAGTATTCTTTGAGACAGCCGTCTTTATGTATCACTTCACCCATGCCCTCTTACCTCTAGGCTTTATCCATTGGTGTACGGACTATTGCTCATAGGACGATCGCTCATAGGACGATCGCTCATAGGACTTTCGCTCATAGGGACTGTCGCTCATAGGGGCTATCGCTCATAGGACAATCGCTCATAGGACGATCGCTCATAAGACTTTCGCTCACAGGGACTGTCGCTCATAGGGACTATCGCTCATAGAACTATCGCTCATAGGGACGATCGCTCATAGGGCGATCGCTCATAGGACACGCTCATAGGGACTATCGCTCATAGGGACTGTCGCTCATAGGGACTATCGCTCATAGGACGATCGCTCATAAGACGGTCGCTCATAGGACTATGGCTCATAGGGACTATCGCTCATAGGGACGATCGCTCATAGAACTATCGCTCATAGGACTATCGCTCATAGGACGATCGCTCATAGAACGGTCGCTCATGGGACTATCGCTCATAGGACGATCGCTCATAGGGCGATCGCTCATAGGACTCGCTCATAGGGACTGTCGCTCATAGGGACTATCGCAGGACTATCGCTCATAGGACAATCGCTCATAGGGACGATAGCTCATGGGACTATCGCTCACTGGTCTATCGCTCATAGGACGATCGCTCATAGGACGGTCGCTCATAGGACTATCGCTCACAGGGACTATCGCTCATAGGGACGATCGCTCGTAGGGAGTATCGCTCATAGGACTATCGCTCATAGGGACGATCGCTCATAGGGACTATCGCTCATAGGACTATCGCTCATATGACCATAGAAAAGTACAGTTATCAATAATACACTGAGATAATGTTCATGGATCCATTTAATGCGATGGTAAATGCAAATTATACATGAAAACTCTAGAAGATTGTTCAATACGCTCAAAAAGAAAACCACTACGCTAAGAGAGCGAACCACTTAAATACGTAAAAATGACAGTGTTATCGTAAAGTTTGACGCGAGTAATAAACTTCCAATAAGCCAGCAATTAGCTTCCAATTAGTTAGCAATTATTAAATAAACTTCCAGTAGGCTACCAATTATAAAACTGAAAATTTTCCATATGACTTTACAAATATTTATGAAATGTGCCCTCCTTGATGTGCCTATACTTCAAAACTATCTACTTGTTAATAGGAAGTTAATCGCTCGCGTCCCTACTTTTATGCTTATGTGTATGTATGGTCCGTATGAGCGATGGATTATTCCATAGGAGCAAGGGAGATAATGGCTTAACTATTTGCTAAAGGAGTGAGTGGAGGGGTTAATTTTATCAGACAGAGTTTGAGCAATGTTTGAAAAATAATTATTAAAAGTATTTGCTATGACATAGGAATTTGTGTTGCTGATTTCATTAGTTTTAAGAGATTCTGTTTTAACATTTTGTCCATTCTTTGTAATAATGGAACGTATAAGAGTCCATATGTTTCTAGGGTTATTTCGATACTTATTAAATTCAAAAATATAATATTGTGTTTCTGCGTTTTTTCTTATTGTTTAAACTGATTTCTATATTCCTTGAATTTTGTTTTATTCTCGTAGGTAGGTAGGATTTTTTTATAAATTTCAAATAAAGTCAATTTTTAGTTCAACAGGATTTATGTAACCCCCTTGTCACACAATAGTGTTTCAAATAGGTTTTTATTCTTGTTTTTGGAGTTAGTGGGAAAGCCTCATCATAAAATTATTTGCATATTGAAATGAAAAGGTCATCAGATACTTTTGCATCAGCTCCCTCACTGCTACAAGCCTCCAGAATAGTTGAACAATCCGCACCTTGGAGGGCCAGTTCAAATTTTAGACCCTCTTTCATGGTTAAATGCGATAGTTTTCAGATTGGGTAATTGGGCCATTTGGGATATTAAAGCTGAATCTTGTAAGTATTGGTGAATGAACAGATATGTCAAAAATGACAATAATTGTACATGAGTCAATAATGTGGGTCTCAGCATTGGTAATAATGTTATCAATTAAGGTTGAGCGGTAGGTAGTAATTCCTTTGGTTTGGTTATTGTAGGTAGGAAATTAACAACTGAAATAGAATCATAAAAGGAAGTAGTTGCATTCTGGACAGCTGAGCGATCTAAATGCAACGTGGTCATCGAGGCAATTCCGCAAATCATATCATATATGGTATGGACTATTCAGAGACGCTCACGGCGTGACATCCCTGAGGGAAAAGGAAGGTCTTCAGGTAGCGGAGAAAAGAGTGCGGGATCCCAAACAATACCTTGCTACGGAGTGAGGGGGCAAATCATTCCACAAGAAAGGGCCAAGGATGGCAAAAGCACGAAGCTGAGCCATCGAAGTCCTGGCCCGAGAAACAAGGAGATCAAGGAAGTGCGCGAACCGAAGAGAGAGGAGAGAGGTTCACGCATTAGGTCACAGAGGTATTTATGAGAATTTACTTGCTGAGTCCTAGAGACCAGGAGACGGACCTTGTATTGGATGCGGGAAGCCACAGGAAGCCAGTGAAGTAAATCAATCATAAAGGTTGTTATTTATTTATTTCGGATATTTCTATAGCGCCTCCTCAAGTCTACTACTCAGAGGCGCTCCCAACTACAGCATTTGATACTGTGTCGGAGTTTTCACGCCGAAGCGCCATGAGCAATCGCGAGTGAAGGACTTGCCCAAGGTCCGAACGCAGCGGCTAGAGTGGGATTCGAACCTGCAACCCTCCGGTCACAAGGCGCCGAACTTACCACTGAGCCACCACACCTCACAACCATGTGGGAGAAGCGAGGGAAACGGGCAATGAGCATAACAGCTGCGTTCAGAACAGACCGTAAGGACGAAAAGCGAGACATAGGGAGCCCAGAAAACAATGAATTGCAATATTGTCGATGCGGCAGCAAATAAAGGCATGGACCACAGTAGAAAACAGAGAAGGAGAAAGTAATCTCCTGACGGCCTCAAACGCCTCAGGTATAGAAAAAGGAACGCGTCAGGTGCGAGAAGTGTTAAGAAAACGAGAGAGTGCTTTCCAGGGTGACGTCCAAGTCCCGGACACTGGGTGAGAATGAAAAACCAGAGTATAGTGACGACAGAAGTGAGAGATCAAGTTTAGATAGCTGCTGTTTAATGCCAAACCAGATCAGTTGGGTCTTAGAAGAGTTAAGGTTAAGTCGATTTGATGACATCAAAGAGTGGAGATCATGTAACAAGGAATCAATGGATCCAAAGCGGGAGATCTACTCATACAGTGGCGTCTAACCCCCCCCCCAAAGTAAATGGAGAATCAACCCCCCCAAATTTACCCCCTGAAATACACATTGTGGTGTTTTCTGAGATTCTGCAGTGGGAGAGACGCCAATCGTCTTTGATATGACGGCGTCGTAAAATAAACGAATTAATCAGTCATTCTGAGACAGTTAGGCCTACATATTAATGAATTAATGGATGACTTAGCTGAATGTTTTCTACTTTAGGCCCTAATAGGTGCTGAGTCTACGTGTAGACTGACAGTGCCCAAAGAGAGTCAGAGCAATTGTCGCGCGTAGGGCGAAACAATTTTTTTGACCTTTTCGGATTTTAAATATTTTTGCTTTGTTGGATTTGGCTATATTATCACACGGGACAAAAGAGCTATCATGAAAAAATGCAACCCCCCACTTTCAGTCAAAATATGTCAACTTTTGAAGTTCGATGGAGATCTTCTCCACACTCCACCATTGGTAGACGCCACTGTACTCATAGTAGGTGCCTTGGATCTGAACGTTACCTACATAAAGTGGCCAGAGTTAAGGTGTTTAGTAGGCTAAATATAGAAGGAATGTCAGCTGTGCAGAGCATACATACAGAATCGGGCCAAAGACAGAGCCCGGTGGGCACGAAAACTCAACCATAACCCAGGAAGTTTTGGTGGCACCAGGTACAACCCTCTGAGTACGGTCAGAGAGGTAAGATTTAAACCAACGAAGAGGGAGAAAACTGAGACCACAAGACAGTTCAAGACGCCGAAGTAGGATCTCGTGGTCAACAATGTCGAAGGCCGAGGCAACATCAAAGCGTGCCAGAGGCGTCAAATGAGACCTGAAGTGAGTATAAATTAAGCAGACAGACGTAGAAGAAGAAAAAGAAGAACAGAAAACGAAAGGAAAACGAGCAGTCTCTTAAGTTAACACGAATGGCAACCGTCGATATGAAGTGAAAGCAAATTCATTTTCTTAGCCTCGGCATTTGAGGTCTGGCGGCCAGTTCACTCATTAACCACCTGATCTTCCTATTGATTGTGTGACCAGTGTACTCATTTTAGGGCGCAGTTTGAAAGAGGGCGCAGGTACAGCAGAAATTTTCTGACTATATCTCTGCGTTGTGGAACCTAATACCTCTTGATTGGCAGTCAATCACGCTAATCACTAGACCACTGGGCACTTTATGATGAACCATGAACAATTATTCTGGGTGTTGACCTGATTACGGCTTGGTCTTGGAAAGCTGTCAGTTGAGACCTTGTGAATTAGACCCTGGCTCTCTAGAAGTTACTAATCAACAATAATAACACCTATCTAAATCAGGCTTTACATGAAAGAAGTGGATGATGGAGCATTCTTCATAGCATCTATGTCACATGAGCTCGCGCCGCAGAGGAAGGATATGGGTGTTGGACAGAAGACGTAGACATACGTCGTGTTCAGACAACCGATCGTACAGAAGACTTCGGAAGATGGAAACATATCCTTGAGGCACCGTTGGGGCAAAATTGACTCAATAATTCTAAATGGAGCGAAGTGGAGTATGAACCTCTCAGTTACGACCGCCCAAGTAGCTGGGACAAGTTCAGGGCAGTATGTATCTGTACAAATAAATACTTTTAGCTTAATGTATTTTTTAATTGCATTGGGTGCTACTCATAACTTGTACTGTTGCTGAATGGAACCCTAGAGAAGAATCGACTATCCCAAGAGTCTTTGGAAATGATGTCTGCTTCACAAGGTCTACCTTAACTTCAACACTTGACGACGACTGCCCAGTCCTTCTTAAAGCTGTGTTCGTACCTGCCTCGCCGACTTACTTTTCCTAAGCACATGTAAATAAATTGATTCCCACGACTTAGCTTTTGGGTGCAGAAAAATCCAGAAATTGATAGCACGACTAAGTCATTGAAATGTAGGGACCTCACTGTTAGCATGTGAAAAGGTGTGTGTATGTACATATCTGCGTGTCAATGTTCCATATCCTCAACCCTCGCTCAGTCCAAACATAAAAGTGAACAGCAGAGTGATTGCAAACATATAATATAGAATGTAAACTGCAAAAATCAACTCGAATGATTTCGTTCACGAAATGAATCATTCAAATTTCGAAAGAGAAAGGACGTCCGGAGAGAAAATTCTTCCACTGATTAGCCATAGAAGATTGTGAATGAATCTGATACTGATGGTAGCGTCGGGATTCCCACAGTCGTTGCCTTAGTCGTCGGAGCCGCCCCAGCCGTTGTCTCTGGCGCTGGGGCCCCCACAATCGGTGCATCTGTGTTTGACAGCACACAAGGACACCTGAAAAACAGACAATATAACATGTATAGACCTATAGCAAATGAAATTAGTGAGAAGCTGACAGAAGGTCAGAAGGCATGCAGGGCGAAGTGAAGGTCGTTAAAAGCTGGCATACAGATGTTCAGATGCATTTGTGCATTTAAACATTTATTCATTGGATTCCAATGGAACACATATATGCGTAGTTACACACATTCGATCATATCTAGGGGCCTACTGTATCAGTGCCGGTCTTAGGGGCGTGCGAACGTTGCGGTCGCACGGGGCCCGCAACTTAGGGGGCCCCGAAAATGTCACAGAAAATTAACATGAACAAGACATGCTATTGATAGTATGGCTTCGATTAAATCTTTTCTTTAGTCAATAAAATAAAAGTCACCTTCCTCTTTATAGCCCAGAATTCTGGTGTTTAGTTATATTGATTAAATCGTTTTACTTCTTAGGAATCTACTAAAATAAAATGATTTGCAATGAAAAACAAAATGACTTGGGTCATGGGTGGCCCGTACAGTATACTCTGCACGGGGCCCGAAATATCCCAAGGCCGGCACTGACTGTATATTCGTAAGTACATCAATGCGCACCCACGTACATACCTGAAAAAGCAATGCAACATTTATTGGATTCCAAATGCGCAGGATTTAAAGTTGGACAAGTGAAAAAACGTTCACATAAAAGAGCTTCGGCGATTCCAAGCTAGTCGTAAAGTTGCATGCAAACTGTTTTTAGTTGTAAGCCTAAATTACCTGTAGACAGTCACTCCTGGGCAGGGTCCGAAAGGACTTCTGCACCTGAGGCTTGAAGAATAAATATACGAATCCGTACAGAATTTGACGTCAGTGGCTACCTTCTCGTTTCCAAGACAACCGGTACAGATCGTGAATGAAGTGGTTGGTGTTTGAATACGAGTGATGTCATCCAGGCCTCCGTTGCTAGGACACTGTTGACATGCAAGGAGAATCAAATGAACATTGACTGGCTACAGGGGCGTCTACACCATAGAAACCTTGGAGCAAATGCTCCATCCAAGAAATAGGGGGGGGAAAGATTTGTCAGTGTGTGTGCCACCATTTTAGGGGGGAAGGAACGGGAAGGGGAAGAAGAGGGGAAAAGGTACGTTGCTCCAATGACTTAGGGGGGGATAGACGCCCCTGACTGGCTACTAGAATACCAGATTCTACACAGGATTTCGTCAGTCGGTGTCACCGTGTTTTGCGGGCGATCGTTAAGGGTGCAACAAGGCGCATTATCTGCAATGCATGCCATGGTCTTTAAATAAGATGACAGCTGGTGTTAAGATAAAATGTTATAGGCTATTTTTTTAACAATAGGCCTATGCATAGAGGAACAAGATAGTATGTAGGCTGCTATTAAGTGGCGACCAGGACATGTCGAAGTATCAGTGGATGTAAAGATGGAAGAAGAGACGCAGAGCAGGCCCTTCAGCCGGCATTGACGCAGCCATTGGTATGAAGTGTTAGCCAATTCATTTCTTAGCCTCGACATACGAGCGCGGACGGCCTGTTCTCTCCCTCTCCACCTCATCTCAACGACAGTGTACGGTCAGTGTACTCATCATAGCTGAGTCAGAAAGGGGTGGAGATGAAGCAGAAATCTCGAACCAAATTTCTGCCTTTGCGGGGATTTTAACCCCGACCTCTCGATTGGCAGTCCAGCACGCTGACCACTACACCCCCATAAAATGCTCTTCTCGTGTACCGACGAATTGTCGTGGAAGCTCGTTCTTCCGGCTTCTAGTGTTAGCTCATTTTCATCGCTCCAGCTTCTAGTTTTAACTATATTTCATCGCTCTTCGAGCTTCTAGTTCAAGTTTTAATATGACACGTTTTCCTCGCTCATCCACCTTCTAGTTTAAGTTTTAATATGACACGTTTTCATCGCTCATCCATCTTCTAGTTTAAGTTTTAACATGACACGTTTTCATCGCTCATCCATCTTCTAGTTTACGTTTTAATTTGACACGTTTTCATCGCTCATCCAGTTTCTAGTTTGACCTCTGTTTTCATCGTTCTTTCAGCTTCTAGTTTTACTTCATTTTCATCGCTCTTCCAGCTTCTAGTTTCAGTTTTAGATGAAACGTCATAGTGGGCGAAATGTTGGTCAGCCAAATGTCTGTAGACAAAGTGTCGTAGACGAAAAGTCTGTAAACGAATTATCGTGATACCGTTTCTTTGTGTATCACGTTTGATTAACTCTTAAGCAGCTATATGAATCTTTGTACCTCTCTAAATCGGCGCCTAGTCCTTACGTCAGTAATGCATACATATTGATCTACTGTACGCACAGTCTCCGAGTAAATGCGTATACAATGTTTCTTTCTACCGAGGATTCAATTCATAACGTCCTCATGGAATATCAACTGCTCGATCCTGATTCTGATGCTACCTGTGAACTTGATCAGGGCAACATTTTATGGGAGCTAAATTTTTCGACAGCTTTAAGCTAAGTTAGATTTCGCTTCATTTGTTTACCAACCAGTCATTCATCGCTGCATTCTAACTTCTCATTCACTGGGCGTTTAGTTTTCATAAAAGAATAACCACGAAATGCAATTCCAGTTACAATTACAATTGCAAAATGCATGAAATAAACTGGAGGGCGTCGACTAAAAAGAGACACTCAAAACCTGAGGCGCAAAATTCTATTGTCTCAGTTTTTTAGAAATTTAGGCCTACTAAATTGCGTGCGTGTAAGTTCTGCTCAGGCACAAGAAGTCGAAGTTTTCAAATTAAGTTGTGAAATAATGGTGAAGAGTAAAGGTCAAAAATGTATATGATTAAAAATAAGATTGCTAAGCAGATCGCTATATATTTCTACAAAACGGCGAGCACGACCTATCTTACTATTTTCTCCTTTCAAACTTTCTGGATTCGCAAAAATCAATGGGGGCCTACATGAAAATAGTAAAGTCGATGAATAAAATAAAACAAATATGTAAAATGCGATGCAATGACGCTTTCAACACGTTGTTTCTCCTGTTCTGTTTACAGGAATTGAATGAATAATATACACTTGCCTGACAAGCCGGAGGAATTTGAGTCTGGGACTTGACTGTCCAATATAGGATCTGCTCTTGAGCATCGGTGATCCAACTCGAATTTTTGTCCCACTGTGCCGATAGATGGCCACACTTGTCATCTCTGCTGCTGCTGGAACTTCCATCACTTATTACATTCGGAATCATCATCATCATCAGAACCAAAATGGTGGCGAACCGGACGGAGAACATGTTTGGGTGACTGCGCGTGAGAAAGTAGCTTCAGACGTCAACGACTCCTGTGATTGTGTGTCCTCCGCCTGCTATGTGCTCCAGAACTTATATAGCGTTACCCTCTGACGTCACATGATCATAAATATATGACGCGTATTGTGTAGTAGACCTGCTATCACTCAAAATAACAGTTCGACCGGTCACATTAGAGGAGAAGAAAAGTCTGTAAATTCAACGGATTCGTCGACATTTCAACTAGCCATCATTGCTACCTCGCGACTAAAAGTTGCCATTTAATCACAATTTATTCTTAAAATAAATCATGTTTTAGCAAAGCATTATAGCCTGCCACGATCCTAAAGAACCATTTATAATTTTTCGAATGCGTCAGTATTTAATTATAATGATCGTTGCGTTCATTGACTCTCCTGGTTGTTCTGATAATTAATCTACTGTTTTTCAGGTAGCATTTGAAAAAGACCGACGTGTGACATAAATATCCTCCAAAGTCAATTCATTCAATCGCTTCACGATCTAATTGTTAGCAGACAGTCGGAATAGAAGAGACAATTGAATCGTACAGTGGAACCAAAATGGCTCACGTACATTCTCCTGTAAAGGAAGACTAAATCAACGTCCACATTTTGTTTTCGCTGTCATATTTTTCAATTCCTTTTGTCTGCATGCCAGCCAATCAGAGGTTGCAACGGTGACCTTAAGTTTTCACTTTTAGCGACCTTCAGTTGACCCATGGCCATGAGTACCTTATACGAAGTCTACGTATTATAAATTACATATTCAAAAAGTTCAAAAACACATCGTAGTGAACGACATCTTATATATGTACGCAGTATAAAACCAATAGGGCCTACATCAATTGCTTAACGCTACGCAGCATGTAATATGTCCGACTACATACATACATACATCTTACACCAACCCAAACGGCGGATCTATAGGCTTTCCTACAGTGACATTTTGGAATACACTCTGTCACTATCATGTAGACAAACAAACAGACATCCAGCCAGTCTGCTTGCTTGATTGTCTGTTGTCTGTCCGCCTGCTTGCATGTTTGCATGCCTTCTTTCCTGCATGCCTGTCTTTCTGCCTGCGCGACCTACCGACAGAGCGAAGGACTGACCAACTGAATGGTGCTTGACAACTTTATAGACTTCCAATTCCTGAAAATATAAACGAGTCCCGTATATTAAACGGTTACGCATGTGTTGGAACAAAGAGCAAAAACTGTTTCACGGCTGAGGATGAAAAAATGATCATCGCTACACTAAATCACCGCACACTTTTTTGCAAACCTATACAGATTTTGCTAGAAGTAGTTCTGGATCAATCTCAAAGAAATTCATTCGGGCAATCGACAAAAACAAACCCAGGAATAACCAAAATGTCAAAATGAAAATGAAATATTTATGGATCTAAGACATGCAAAACAGCTTAATGACTCTTGTTATGATGATGCAAGCGGGGCGTGGTGGCTCAGTGGTAAGTTCGGCGCCTTGTGACCGGAGGGTTGCAGGTTCGAATCCCACTCCAGCCGCTGCGTACGGACCTTGGGCAAGTCCTTCACTCGCAATTGCCCGTGGCGCTTCGGTGTGAAAATTCCGGCACAGTATCAAATGCTGTAGTCGGGAGCGCAGCTGAGTAGTAGTTGACTTCGAGAGGCGCTATAGAAATATCCGAATAAATAAAAAAAAGCGGGTTATGATCCTTGAGAGACAATCATATTTACGATGAAGGCCACTCCTGGATAGACATGCTCACTGGGCCATAGATGGCACGCAGTGCACCGCTGCAGGAGGCAATCAACGATCCCAATTTGGTCCAATTTGAACGCAATTGTCATGCAGGGCTGATACCTCGCCCAGTTTGACAATGCGATATAGATATCGTCCTCGCAAGACTTACAATTACATGGGAGCTGAAACCAGTCTGCTAAGCCAAAGGCAAAGTGAATATCATCCACTCTTTTCTATAGCTAAGCACTTGCACTTTTTAAGGATCATAATTATAGTGGAACATTTGAATGAGCATGATATTATGAAGAACAATCAACATGGATCTACCAATGGCCGTTCCTGTTTGACAAATCTGTTGGAGTTCTTCAATGAGGTCTATCGGAGGATTGACGAGGGAAACCTGTAGATATAATTTACCTAGATTTTGCCAAGGCATTTTACAAAGTACCTCATGTAAGGCTGGCTAAAATGTTGCAAGCAGGTGGGATTAGAGGGCGGGTACTAACATGGATTCAAAGCTGGTTATCAGGTAGAAGACAAAAGGTGGGCATAGGTGATAAAGACTCTCGCTGGTCGACAGTGCTAAGTGCAGTAGGCCTACCACAAGGATCAGTGCCTGGGCCACTGCTGTTTGTGCTTCTAATTAATGACATAGACGATGCAATTTCATCTAAGATTTCTAAGTTTGCAGATGATACAAAACTATGTAGAGCAGTGGATGATGAAGAAGAAGCGGAGATACCGCGAGAAGATCTAAGAAGAATGTTCAGTTGGTCACAGAACTGGCAAATGCTCTTTAATTTGGAAAAGTGCTCAGTGATGCATATGCGGACGAGAAACAATAGGTTTTCATATGAAATTGAAGTAAGGTACTTAAAGTGAACGAGGAAGAGGGGACTAGGGAGTGATTATGCACAAACCTTTAAGGCAATGTGTTGAAGCATCCAAAATAGGCTAACTCAACTTTAGGTATGATAAGAAGGATTATAGTCACCATGCAGACTATTAAAGGATGCAATACTGAGGTTGTACAAAGCGCTAGTTACGCCACAGTTGGAATACTGTATTAACAGGACATGGAAAAACTGGAGAAAGCGCAAAGAAGAGCTACCTTTGGGGCTACAAGGATTTGAGCTATGAAGAAAGATTGAAAACATGTGGACTAAAACATTGGAGAGATGGAGTTCAGAGGAGGTCTAATCGAAGCTTATAAGCTTATCACTGGAAAGGATGCACTGCAGTGTCAGAGGTTCTTTGAATTAGCACCAAACAAGGCAACTCGGAGACACATGTATAAATTATTTAAGAAGCCGAAAGAAACATTTTGCAGTGGTCTAACACAGACTACACGTCTCCTGAATCATTCAAAACCCTTCCTATGCTATGTTATGTAATATTATGTTTTGCTAGGTTTTGTTATGTTATGGTATGTTATAATGAGCAACACGCATATTACAACGGTACTGTGGTGGTGGTGGTGGTGGTGGTGGTGGTGGTGGTGGTGGTGGTGGTGGTGGTGGTGGTGGTGGTGATGATGATGATGATGATGATGATGATGATGATGATGATGATGATGATGATGATGATGATATGATATGAAGCAGCAAAGCACTACTACAGCCATCTGGCGATTAGTACTCAGCTATGACGAATACGCTTTTTCCAGCGTTCCTGCAACAGCACAACGATCTTTGAGCCATAATAGAAGACCAGTCACTTAAGATACCCTCAGGAAGCCATGGGTATGAAGTGGTAGCGACTTAATTTTCCTTATCCTCGGCATATGAAGGCGGGAGACCGATCCTCTCCCTCACTGTCTGATCTTTCCCCCAAAGTGTACGTTCAGAGTACTCATTGTAGCCGACTTGGTTAGGGGCGAAATTGGACCAGAAATCTTGAAACAAATTCTGTCCTGTCGAAGATTTGAACCCTCGACTTCTTTGTTCACAGTGCGGCACGCTAAACAATAGGCTGTTGCGCAACACTTTGAGCCATAGTCGTTCTGTGTGCTGTCTTATTATGGAATGCACAACTTTTGTAGGAACTACAGCCATGCCTAATTGTTGGTAATGCTGGGGCTGGCTATGTGTTGTGTGTGCTATGTCAATGAAAGTTTTGAAGTCAGAGATTTGCAACTGGGTCTGTTGGGCTGTGTCTATAATTGCTTATGGATACAATTCTACTGGTTGAAGTGATCATAAAGAAATGCTAGGGCTGGTCTTATATACCATGCTTAGGCACATAACGCTAGACAATTTGGGTTGATAGGGTGGGTTTAATTTGGTCTTGTAGAATAATGTAGATGGTATTAATGACAATGGACATGCCACTTATGAACTGCTCCACTGGTGTAATGATTGATTGTAACATATTGGGTGACCATATTAACGGAACTGTTCGTTCCTTTGGGTACTCACTTGTGACTGCATGTAACATGTACTTGTTATTTTCGTGTCTATATGCTTACGGTGAACAATAAAAGCACCTTGTGATGATGATTTTCAAAATCTACTCTTGGTGACAGAAGCGTCACATATTAACAACTTGCTCCAGGTCGCTATAGTATACGCAGAATACACTCAGTACGGGGCCATCCATATATTACGTACGCAAAAATCCGGGAAAATTGGACTCCCTCCCTCTGTTCGCAAGCGTACTTTCTTCCACACACACCCCCCTGCGTACGTACGCTTGACGCACACCCCCCCTCGAAGACCAGCTGCAGAAATTGTCTCGGCAGCGACTGTCTGCACTTTAGGCCAGATTGAAGGATGAGTGAGGGCCAATATATACAAATTATAGGTGTCTCGTTCACAGCACAGAATAACTGCACATGGCTTTTATATAATGTAATAAAATGCCATCGAACGACTATAGGACAATACAGAGTTACAAATAGGCTAATGTGGACGTCATAATTAGAAATTTATTTTGCGTACGTACACATTTCCCCCCCCTCGTTCGCACCCGTACGCAAAATCGCCGAAATCCGACCCCCCGACCCCCTCCTTGCATACGTAATATGTGGATGGACCCTACTACGAACTCAAATTCGTTAGATCACGAAGCAAGCGCGCTACTGATATTAAGAGCAAAGGGGCACTATGTCAGAATCGATAAAATGCAAATAGCAACTCCAGCATCTAAAAAAGGTCCAGCGTGAGCCCTAGAAGTGCTGTTCTATAGAGATGGATAACAGCAGGTGTGCTTTAAGATCCCGCGCATTAGCCCAGTTCTACAGTTTTTTCCTCCCCCGACAGCACATAACAGTTCGATTGTGAAACGATTGGATAAGCAAAGTTTAGTGGCGATTTATGGCACTCATACGGTACCTAGCCTTTTAGAAGACCATAATAATAGAAACTCTGTTAAACTGTGTCCGGTCAGTTATCACGCACTCTTTATTTTCACAGCTGTTTGTGCTTTGGCAATACGTGATTTATTTGCAAGAATTGGGATTAACTGTGGTAAGGCCTTAGTTACATGGCAATAGGCACAAACGGTCAGATGTAACACTCTCACAGTGTCCCTACACTGTCAACTAAACTTGACTTGGACGGATTGGTGTTCTTCCTTCTCTATGTATTAGTGGAGCAGACTGGTGCAAAATATGAAAGAAAACACAATTGCTCAATAAAAGACATAAGCATGAAATTTGGTACATAGTATGAACATGTCCCAATGGAACTTTTTAGCTATAGAGCCATCGCAGATTTGCCCTCTAGCCTCAATGGCAGCCATTTTCCAAAATGGCCGACAGAAATTTAGAGATTTTTCAATATCTCAGTTTCTAGTTCACTTAGAATCGAGCTCTTGGTGTCTAAACGTACATATTTAGGGGCTAGGATCCTAATAGAACTAATTGCAATCTCTTAACTGCAAGAGAAAAGCTAATTGCGGTAGCCATCTTGCAGTTAAGGTGAACTGAAAGGGCAGTCCAGTGCAAATTTGAACCAATTGATAGAAGCATGAAATTTGTTACATAATATGATCATGTCCTTATAAATTTTTTAGCTATAGGGCCATCGAAAGATTTGCCCGCTTGTCAATGGCAGCCATTTTCCAAAATGGCCGACCCAAATTAGAAATTTATCAATATCTCAGTTTCTAGTTCACTTAGAATAGTGATCTTGGTGTCAAAACACACATAGGCCTACTTAAAGGCAAGGATTGCAGAAACACTGCAGAAAACTGCATTAATACTGCGATTATAATAAAACTGCAAAAATACTGCAATAATACAGCAATAATAATAACAGCAAAAATGATTTAAAATACTGCAATAATAATTAAACTGCAGTAATGCTGCAAAAAACTGCAAAAATACTGCAATAATAAGAATAGTTCGCTTCTTTCTGTCTGAGCGCACAAACTGTGTGGTTGTTGGTGCCTCTAGGTCCCGTTGGGTCCCTGCCCCCTTTGGTGTGCCACAGGGCTCAGTGTTGGGCCCTTTACTGTACATTATTTACACAGCTGGTATTAGTTCCTTGCTGTCCGCAAATGGCCTCCTGCACCAGCTCTATGCTGATGATGTGCAGGCCTGTGTTCACTGCCTCGCCACCGTTGGGTCCCTGCCCTTTTGGTGTGCTACAGTGCTCAGTGTTGGGCCGTTTACTGTACATTATTTACACAGCTGGTAGTAGTTCCTTGCTGTCCGCAAATGGCCTCCTGCACCAGCTCTATGCTGATGATGTACAGGCTTATGTTCACTGCCTCGCCACCGACGCAGTGTCTTCTGTATCGCTGATGTCCCATGCGATTGACTCTCTCTCATCATGGATGGCTTCAAATCGCTTGCTTTTGAATCCATCTAAGACCCAGTTTATCTGGATCGGTACCCGCAGGCAATTGGCGTCCATTGACCTGTGTCAATTAGCAGTGACTTTTCCTCATATCTCTTTCTCTTTCAGTTCGAGACCTTGGAGTAACTTTGGATCAAGAGCTGAATTTCTGACAGCAATTTGGTCACTCGTAGTTGTTACTACCAGTTACGCCAACTCCGAGTTGCCTCACGTTCTCTCTCTCACGCTGCTACTGTGGCTCTTGTGCATGCCTTCGTCACCAGTAGACTTGATCACTCAAGTGCAGTACTTGTAGGCCTGCCTCTTAAGCTAATTGGGCGCCTTGATAGGGTTCTCCGCTCAGCGGCTCGTCTCATTGATCACCTTCCTAAGCATGCTTCTGTCTCTGGCTTTATGCGGGATGTCCTTCACTGGCTCCCTGTTTCTCAGCGCATCTCCTATCGGGTTGCTGCACTTGTCTGGCGGTGCCTTTTAGGCTGTGCTCCATCCTACCTGTCTGATCTTTGTCGGCCTGTCTCTGATATTTCAGCTCGTCGATCTCTCCGTTCTTCGGCAAGGGGGAGCTTTTAGTCCCCCGTGTTCGCACTGCTATTAGACAGTGTCGGGCCTTTTCGGTTGTAGGACCCTCCATCTGGAATGGCCTACCTTTAAACCTGCGCTTGCTGCCACTGGTAACCTCGCCTGCTTTTTGTAACTTTTGTAAGTCTCTCAAGTCTCACTTCTTTAGCTGTGGCTGATCTGGGAGCGCCTCTGAGTATGTATCAGGTATCTTGAAGAGGCGCTATATCAAATCCTTAGAATGAATGAATGAATGAATGAATGAATGAGGAAAAGTCTCCCCTAATAGACGCAGGTCAATAGACGCCAATTGTCTGCGGGTTCCGATCCAGATAAACTAGTTCTTAGATGGATTCAAAAGTAAGCGTTTTGAAGCCATTACGATGAGAGAGCGTCAATCGAATGGGACATCAGCGATACAGAAGACACTGCGTCGGTGGCGAGGCAGTGAACATAAGCCTGCACATCATCAGCATAGAACTGGTGCAGGAGGCCATTTGCGGACAGCAAGGAACTAATACCAGCTGTGTAAATAATGTACAGTAAACGGCCCAACACTGAGCACTGTAGCACACCAAAAGGGCAGGGACCCAACGGGACCTAGAGGCACCAACAACCACACAGTTTGTGCGCTCAGGCAGAAAGGAGCGAAGCCATTTAATAGTAATAATCGTGTCTTCTCTTCCGACCGTCTGCCAACAATTAATCATGGAGGGATCGAATAAATTAACTTTGAAGGATGTTTATGGGGTTTTCAAATGCTACGGAACCACGGTAGATTAATCAGCTGAACGACACGCACAGTCAACGATTATTACTATTAAATACTGACGCGTTTGAAAATTTATCGATCGTTCTTTGGGTTCGTGGCAGGCTATAATGCTTTGCTAAAACATGATTTATTTAAAAAGAAATTAAGCATAAACTGGGAAGCTTTAGTCGCAAGGTAACAATTGTTAATGACGGCTGGTTAAAAGCGTCGACGAATCCACAGAGTCAACAGACTTTTTCTTCTTCTCTAATGCGACCGGTCGAACTGTTATTTTGAGTGAAAGCAGGTCTCCTGCACAATACGTGTCATCAGTGTTTCCACTCTCCATTTTCAGAAATCCCAAGATCTTGCCACAAAAATCTCAAGATTGTACTAAAAATCCCAAGTAGGCCTAACTGACATAAAATCAATGGTGGGAGTGGTCGGTTTGTCAAAGAATTTGTTGATACAAATCATGCTCTGTTTGTTTCGTAGTTTTTAACGTGTTTGGTAGACTCTGCATGTTTCAGTAGTGCCGACCTGTTAACGCTAGTCAGCGTTTTGGAACAAACGCTACATTTTGCAGCATATTTATCTCCTGGCTTTGGTTTAAGCCAAAGTTTAAATTAATCGATTTTAAGCCATTCCTCGTTGAACAGTTGTCTATACCATACCTTTGCTTTCTTACGCGGCTCGGCCAGGGGCGGATCTAGACTTTTACTTTACGGGGGGCGATTTCATGGACGTCCAAGGTCAAAGGAATTAGGCCGATAATTAAAATTACTTATCAAGTTTAAAGCATGTTTAAAGCAAGGGTGTGTAGAAGTAATATTCAAACTGTAGTCCGGCGCTGTACATGCGTAATAATAATCACACGACATTTATCCTGTAGCACAGTATAGCATATGAAATTTTTAAATTTTAAATATAAAAAAATATTTTTTTGACTCTTAGGGGGGGCGATCGCCCCAATCGCCCCCCTCTGGATCCGCCACTGGGCTCGGCCGCTGTGTCACCAGACTCAGAGTCAGAATCAGACGATGCCATGACAAATTCCGGTTTAAAACTGTTACGACTTTACGACGATTTGTCCAAATTTAATCATTTTCCTTTAATAATTGCATAAAAACTTGGAACGTTTGCATCGGCGGTAAAATGTATGGAACTCTGGATTACGGAATCGACGAAATCTACGGATGAAGTATGACGTCATGTTCTTCACAAGATAAGTGTAAGTAAGGTACAGAAGTAAACGGTCACGACCAGTACCCGTAGACACATGGCCAACGAGTCACTCAACGACAACAAGTCAACAATACAATACAATACAATACAATACAACTTATATTTTATAACGCGCCTTAATAAAAACAGAGTCTTACTCAAAGGAGGCGTTACAATGCAGCAGTCAGTTATAGTAGGCCTACTTAGAGAATACATGAGTTTTGAGTTTTGTTTTAAAAGTATTTATTGACGTGGATCTTCGAACTGATTCTGGCAGAGAGTTCCATTGAGCTGGACCAGCCACTTCAAACATCCTATTTCCAAATTGAAGTTTTGATCTTTTGACTATAAAGTCTCCTTTTGACGCTGAACGTAAACCTCGCCTTGGTTCCAGGGCTGCACATGGTGTAACTGGAGATGACAAGTAAGGTGGAGCTGAACCTGACATAATCTTGAACATCAGGAGACAGAGTTTGAAGGATATACGAGCCTGGATAGGTAACCAATGAAGTTGTCGTAGAGAATGAGTGATGTGGTCTCTAGGGTCAAGGTTTTTAACTAGACGAGTTGTAGTGTGGATAACAGAGGTAAGCGGTGCAAGGGTAGTTTTTGATAGTCCAGAAAGCACCGAATAACAATTATATAGTCGATCCTGGACATGACAAGTGCATGCATGGACCAGGAAACGAAGGTAGTGTTCATTTAAACAGCGTCTGCTTATTTAAACAAGCACTTCAACAAGTGCTTATTGTTATTATTCCATATGAAATATTAACATTATTTTATGACTGTAGACCTCATTAAAAAATCTCCAGATTGCCATGAAAAATCCCAAGATCCCAAAACGATCCGCCAATTCTCAAGATCTTGGAAAAATTCCCAAGGAGTGGAGGCACAGCGCGTCATATGTTTATGATCTTGTGACGTCAGATGGTAGCGCTATATAAGCTCGGGAGTACATAGCAGGCACAATCATAGGAGGAGTCGACGTCTGAGACGACTTTCTCACTCGGAGTCACCCAAAGAAATACAAAAGATGTTCTGCGTCCGGTTCGCCGCCATTTTGGCTCTGATGATGATGATGATGATGATGATTACGGATGTAAAAAGCGACGATGCCAGGTGTGGCCATCTATTGCAAGCGTCGTCCAACAATTCGAGTTGGATCACCGATGCTGGAAAGATGATCCTTTACTGGATAGTCAAGTCCCCGACGCGAGTGCCTCCGGCTTGTCGGGCAAGTGTACATTATTCATTCAATTTTTGTGGCCAAAAACAAAAGAAACAACGTTTTGAAAGCGTCGGTGGGGGAATGCTGACGGCTTAAGATGTTTGAAAGGATGCCAAGTAAATAAAATCGCACTCTATATGTATTTGGCCGAGTTAAGTTTATTTATCGGATTTTATGACATTGGCTGGCTTTTGCATCCGTCGTTAATTTTTCATTGCTTCGCTTTCTACTTATTTGCAGGGCTTTTTTTCAGCCGGAACGCGCCGGTACGGCGTTCCGGCACCTTTTTCAGTTCCTAAAATTTTTTTAATTTATTTTAATAATTAAAATAATAATTTAGTTATTTTAATTTAATTTAAGTGTTTTTGAACTGTTTTCAGTGTTCATTGAGACCCCTCCCAAACCCTAATCCCGTGTTTCTCGTGATTTTAGCTCGCCCATAATTGTTGCGTTCCGGCACCTATTGTTCCGTTCCGGAACCTTTTTTTCTAGAAAAAAAGCACTGCTTATTTGTATTTATTTCATTCGTCCACTTTTGGAATGTCCCTTTTTGGCCGACTCCTTCCCATTTATCTCATGCATTTTGTAATTATAATTGAAATTGCATTTCGTGGTAATCGTTTATGAAGACTAGACGCCCAGTGAATGAAAAATAAGAATGCTGCGAAGAAAGACTGTTTGATGGACAAATGAAGCGAAATGTAACTTAGCTTAAAGTTGTCGAAAAATTATGCTCACGCAAACATTTTTGCCATGATCAAGTTCAGAGGTTACAACCGCTGTCAGAAGAGGATTAAGCAGAATTAAGCGTTAAGTACTGTAGTTAATTAATTTTTATGAGGCCGTTACGAATTGAATCTTCGGGAGAAGCAAACATTGCTAACTGCTATTCGTTTAATTCCTTATGTGATAATTAACGTAGATACTCATTGGCTCAATAAGTGAATGTTATTTAAGTTAACTAAAACTGAAAGTGACTTTAAGTTAACTGAAAAGTTCCAATTTAGTTAACTGAAACTATAACTAAAACTGAAAAGTTCTGAAAACTGAAACTAAAACTAAACTGAAAAGTACAAAACTACAACTAAAACTAAACTTGAAAGTTGAAAACTGAATTAATTTTTCTTGTGTGGCGCAGAGACCGAGTGGCAGACATGTCTGCAACAGTTAGCGGCGCACATACTGATCGGTACACATGTCTGTAAGCAATATCGGTTAAGCAAACATCCGTTTGAGTCCTTTCTCTGTCAGATTTCTCGTTAGCAGTAATAGACTAGGCTTGGAATCTCAAAATGACCTTGTTAGAAGGAAATCATGTAACAATTTGAATTTGCTACTAGGTGTTTCTAGACTAATTTGACCCTGCTGAAAACGAAAAATCGCGGTTAGCGAGCTGGATTTTTAGCGGTTGAATGGTAAAACAAGATGGCGGCCAAAATGGTGGCCCGTATTTTCATATGGCTATGAGTTAAGTTATGTATGCGATGGAAACATGATGTTAGAATCTAAACTAACATTTTCCGAATCAAGGAATGTGGTGGAATTAAAGACACATATGTAGCACTGCCGCAAAAGAAAATGATGGACAAAATGGCGGCCAATGTCTTCAAATGGCTATAAAACAAAATGGCGGACAAAATGGCGGCCGGTCTGGAGTAGTGTTTTCTTGGTCAAATACATGAAATTTTTTATATCTTGTTATTGCAGTTGAACCATTTTATACATTACGTATGCAATATTTATGTTCATGAATTGACTGATATAGACTCCAGCAATTTCAAGCATTGTTGCAGTCAATGCAATTGCACATAGGCCTATGTGTACATGGCAAGTTCGCACTTCGACAGGAGCAGCGCTTGGAGCAACACTAATCAAAATGAATGAATGTCATTAATAAAAAATGAAATTCAGTTGCTTCTGTGGAATGCGCACAAACTAAATTAAAACTCGAAAGTTTTGAAAACTGAAACGAAAACTAAAACTGAAAAGATTTGAAAACTATAACTAAAACTAACCTGGAAAGTTTTAGCAAAACTAAAACTATAACTGAAACTGAAAAGTTAACTGAAACTTAAATAACACTGACTCTAGTAGCCTGTCAATGTTCATTTGATTCTTCTTGCATGTCAACAGTGTCCTATCAACGGAGGTTTGAATGACATCTCTCGTGTTCAAACACCAACCACTTTGTTCCCGATCTGTACCGGTTGTCTTGGAAACGAGGGTGTAGCCAATGACGTCAAATTCTGTACGAATTCGTATGTTTCTTCAGGAACCCTCAACTGCACAAGTCCTTTCGGACCCTGCACCGGAGTGACTGTCTACAGGTAATTTAAGCTTACAACTAAAAGCAGTTAGCTGTTTGCATGTAACTTTACGACTAGCTATGTATTGCCGAGGCTTTTTTATGTGAACGTTGCTTCACTGGTCCAACTTTCAATCCTGCGCATTTGAATCTAATGAAATTTGGATTGCATTAGTGGGTATGTATGTATGTGGGTGTACATTGGTGTAAGTATGAATATACGGTGGGCCCTAGATATATGTTCGAATGTGTGTTTCTAAGCATATATATGTTACAGGCAATAAACATTCAGACATTTCACAAAATCCCTGGTTTCACAACTTCAGAACTGAACTTTTAAATTAAATACCATCTAAAAATCATAAACCTTTTGCATAATAAACTTCGATTATGTTTGTAATTTTCATTTCAGGCAATCTGTCAAATTTCGTCGTCTGATTTCAGGGATTTTACAAAATCCCTGGTTTTTCAGGGATTTTGTAAAGTGCCTGAGTGAATCAGGGATTTTACAAATTGCCTAAAAATTTCACGCATTTTACAAAATCCCTGGTTTTACGAATTGCCTGTAACATATATAATCCATTCAAATCCAATGAATAAATGTTTAAATGCACAAATGCATCTGAACATCTGTATGCCAGCTTTTAACAACCTTCACAGCCAGCTTCTCATTAATATAATTTGTTATAGGTCCATACGTGTTATATTGTCTGTTTCTCAGGTGTGCTTGCCCGCTGCCAAACACAGATGCACCGACTGTGGGGGCCACAGTGTCAGTTACACCGGTGCCACCATCAGTAGCCTACTAGATTACACAATCGTCGTCTGCGGCTAATCAGTGGAAGAATTTTCTCTCCGGACTTCCTTTTTCTTTCATAATTTGAATAATTTCTTTCATGGACGAAATCGTTAGAGTTGATTTTTGCAGTTTACATTCTATATAATATGTTTGCAATCACTCTGCTGTTCACTTTTATGTTTGGACTGAGCGAGGGTTTGAGGATATGGAGGATTGACACGCAGATATATACATACACACACCTTTTCGCATGTAAACAGTGAGGTCCCTGCATTTCAATGACTTAGTCGTGGTATCAATGTCCGGATTATTCTGCTCCCAAAAGTTAAGTCGTGGGAATCAGTTTATTTAAGGTGCTTAGTAACAGTAAATCGGCGAGGCAGGTACGAACACTGCTCCAAGAGGGACTGCATTGACAGTCGTCCTCAAGCGTTGAAGCTCAGGTCGGTCTTGTGAAAGCAAGCATCATATCCAAAGAGTCTTGGGATAGTTGAATCTCCTCTAGGGTTTATTCAGCAGCAGTAAAAATATGAGTACCACACCTTGCGAAATGAAAATATATATAAGGCTAAAAATATTTAATTTGTACAGACACCTATTTGCCTGAACCTGCAGCTACTTGGGCGGTCGTAATTGAGAGGCACATACTCCACACCCATAACTTCTAGAGGTCCAGGGTTTAATTCACAAGGTCTCGACTGGCAGCTTTCCAAAACCAAACCCTTATCAGGTCAAACCCAGAATTGTTCATGGTTCATCATAAAGTGCGCGGTGGTCTAGTGGTTAGAGTGATAGACTGCCAATCAAGAGGTATGAGGTTCCACAAGGCAGAAATATAGTCAGAAAATTCCTGCTGTACCTGCGCCCTCTGGCAAACTCCGCCATAAAGTGAGTATACTGGTCACACAATCAGTAGGAAGATCAAGCGGTGAATGAGAGAACTGACCGCCAGACCTCAAATGCCGAGGCTAAGAAAATGAAGTTGCTAGCACTTCATATCCATCAATCAATCAACCAATCAATCAACCAATCAATCAATCAATCAATCAATCAATCAATCAACTAGACAATTACATAGCGCGCTCTTCAAGGCAACTATTCAGAGGCGCTCCCAGCCCAACCTCGACGAAAGAGAACAGTCTTAAGAGCAGAGAAGAAAGAGGTTGACGAGTCTCGAGGAAGAGACCGCAGTCCGACAGGAATGGTTGCCATTCGTGTTAACTCCAGAGACTGTTCGTTTTCCTTTCTTTTTCTGTTCTTCTTTTTCGTCTTCTACGTCTGTCTGCCTAATATATAATCATATCAGGTCTCATTTGACGCGAATGGCACGCTTTGATCTTTCCTCGGCCTTCGACATGGTTGACCGCGAGATCTTGAACTGTCTTGTAGTCTCAGTGACCTGACTGGTATCCCTTTTCTTTGGTTTTAATGTTACCTCTCTGACCGTACTCAGAAGGTTGTCCTTCATGCCTCCTGAACTGCTTGGGTTATGGTTGAGTAACGTGCCCCAAAGAATTCTGTCTTTGGCCCCATTAAATACATACTCTACATGACTGATATTCCCACTTCTGTCGTCACTATACCCTGATTTTTCATTCTCACCCAGTGTCCGGGACTTGGACGTCACCGTCGATAGCACTCTCTCATTTTCTGAACACTTCTCGCACTTGACGCGTTCCTGTTTTTATCACCTGAGGCGTTTGAGGCCGTCAGGAGATCAGTTTTTCCTTCTGTGTTTTCCACTGTGGTCCATGCCTTCATTTGCTGCCGCATCACCAATTGTAATTCATTGTTTGCTGGGCTTCCTAAGACTCGCCTTTCGTCCTTACAGTCTGTTCTGAACGCAGCTGTTAAGCTCATTGCCGGTTTCCCTCGCTTCTTCCACATAACTACCTTTATGACTGATGTACTTCACTGGCTTCCTTTTGCTCTTCGCATCCAATACAAGGTCCTCCTCCTGGTCTCTAGGGCTCAGCAGGGAAAGCTCCTAAATACCTCTGTGACCTAATGCGTGAACCTCTCTCTGCTCTCTCTTACCGCCCTCTTCGGTCCGCGAACTGCCTTGATCTCCTTGTCCCTCGGACCAGGACATCGGTGGCTCAGTTTCGTGCTTTTGCCATCCTTGGCCCTTCCTTGTGGAATGATTTGCCCCCTCACTCCGTATACCAAGATATTGTTTGGGATCTCGCACTCTTCTCTCCGCTGCCTGAAAACCTTCCTTTCCCTCGGGCATGTCCCGCCAGGATGCGCCTATGAATTGTCTCTACTGAGAGCGGCGTGGTCACATTCGAACAGTTCATGGGTCGGGCAGCTCATAACTGGTCGACCCAACGGACATCATCAAGGCAGCCACCATGCATGAGAGCCATCGTAACTAAGACGTTCGCGGTCGCAGAGGATCTCGTTGAGCACCCGGGCCTGCGACGTCGTACTCCGAAACACAGGTCCAAAAAGCAACTTCCTGAAAATAAACTCTCGCACAGACGTGAGTAACATCACAATCCATAACAACAGTTTTCACAAAAGGCGGTGGACTCAATATCCACTTCAAAGAACATCCCGAGCCTATATATTTATAAACTTTGAGGCAAACACATTAATTGGTCATCTTTTTAAATTTTATTTTTTATTCCGGATATTTCTATAGCGCCTCTCGAAGTCAACTACTACTCAGAGGCGCTCCCGACTACAGCATTGGTATACTGTGCCGGAATTTTCACGCCGAAGCGCCACGAGCAATTGCGAGTGAAGGACTTGCCCAAGGTCCGTACGCAGCGGCTAGAGTGGGATTCTAACCTGCAACCCTCCGGTCACAAGGCGCCGAACTTACAACTGAGCCACCACGCCCCACGCATTGTATTGGATGCGAAAAGACAGAATATTATTGAGGAATAAAACACTAAAAAATGATATAGGACATGTTTAGAATATCTACAGTGTTTAAGTAGTTTTTTTTATTCATATGAACCAATTATGATTAAATTCATCAAAACAACGTAGCTGCGAAAGAGTTAACGCTGCAATAAATCTTTTTGATTGATTCATTGAAGATTCTAGAACTCTGTCGTTTATAATTAAGTTCGGCATATGGTGATTCTGCAGTTGTGTCTCAGGATGTTCTTGTGAAGTGGATATTGAGTCCACCGCCACAAAAGCAATGCAATTAAATGAATATTTAAGCGTAATTAAGGGTCATTTGGCCAAAATAGGACAATGTAATTCACTAGATTTTGACTTCGCGGGATTGAAAAGTGGACCAGACAAGCAAATGTAAAATTAAACGGAAACTGTTAAATGAGTTGCAATTTAACAAAACCTGAAGACAGTCACTCCTCTGCAATTCCAAAAGGTTGTTTAAAACTGAGGCATTTCTTCGAAGAACTGGGATTGTCTTGATTTGAACAATATTCGATGTAAGTAGCCACAACTTCATTGCCAAGGCAACCGGTGTTTTAAGACGATTGCTAAGGATTCAGTTGTTTCAATGCCAGTGACGTCGTCTAAGCCTCCGTTGTTGGGACACTGTTGACAGGTGAAAACAAATGAAATAAGCATTACAAATGTATTAAGTATTATCATGCCCTGCGAGATTTTGTCGGAATGGATAGAGTTGCGTTAATTTACGGTAGTGTTGTCGTGGACGCAACGCCGAGTATTCGGTGATCAAGGGTCACGGTGTCTGAATGAGGTGCAAGGAGACACCAGGGTAGAGGTCACGAAGGTCGATTGCTTGGCCAGACCATTTCTAAACTAACGGAGCCTGCAACACACTAACTTCACTCGCTGCTGCTGCTGCTACTGCTTCACTGTTCACTCGTAACAAGTAATCTAAGGATTTGTGTTTTCCTTATTAGGGAACTATCAAGGGAGTATGTATGTCCTCGATCGGAATAGAGCTTTTGACATGATCTTCCGATATACTGTAGAAAGACAAGTTATAGAGAACACACACGCATACACAGTGCACCCGCACATGTATACACACAAGCACACACACACATAAACACACACATCTACAAACACCTTCATTTTGTGATTTAGCTCAGCGCCTACTGAGATGCGTTATATTAAATTATCTGTACATAGTAAGTATAACGTCTCGTCGTGCGCACAGTTGAACTATGCGATTCTAATGTCTCTTGTCACGAGACATTACTTTGAAGCATCTTTCCATCTTCTCTACTCTTTACTTTCCAGCAAAAGGTGCAACTCGCATCTTTGGCTATCGTCACCGATAGATGGCGACACTTGCCACTGACGTCATCGCTGCTGCTGCTGCTGTTCCTGCTACTGCTTTCCTTGCTGCTGCATCCGCAGTCACTATCATCGGAGCCACAATGGAGGCGGGCCAGGGACAAGACATCTGTGGACGTAACTGCGACTACGAAAAGTCATGCGAGGTTGTGATCTACCACAGCAGTGGGTCCCAACTTATATAGCGCTACTCTGCTGACATTACGTGGTGAGAAATGATGACATGTCTCTTTTACTGAGCTGTGCTCCAAATTTAGGTTTTCATGACCTGTTGACAGGATACATAAAGAAGGAAGAAGAACAATCCATCCACGTCAAGTTTTGTTGGAAGTGTATGGACAGTGTTATGTCTGACCGTTATTGCCATGCAACTAAGGCCTCAAAACAGTTAATCACAATTTTAGCAAATAAATCACGTATTGTCAAAGCATAAACAGCTGTGAAAATAAAGAATGCGTGATAACTGACCGGACACAGTTTTAACGGTGTTGCTATTATTATGAGAATTTATCGTTGCTGTCGAGTCTTTAAAAAAGTTAGATATGAATGCCGTAAATTACCACAAAACTTTGCTCATCCAATCGCTTCACAATCGAACTGTTAGGTGCTGCCGGGGGAGGAAAAAACTATACAGATGGGCAAATGCGCGGGAATCTTCAAGCCCACCTGCTTTTAACCATCTGTAAAAATAGAAATTTTTGTCAAGGAGTTCCATCCGATGATCACGCTCTAGAAACGTGAAGAAGAGGTTGTAGGCTCGGACAAACAGTGGTCATTGGCAATGCCCAGCTATTCCTGCTATCTGACATTACCGGCAAGAAAGAAACAGTTGACAGAATTGCAGTACTCATCACTGGTGGCGGAGAAGATATATTACTGGAAGATCCAAGAACTGGCTGTGGAACTGGTAAAGAACAAGCCGAAGCCTGCATGAGCACACTGGATGAATAGGGTCTCCGGAATCAAGTTCGTGGAATAGTGTTTGACACCACTGCCAGCAATACTGGCCTGAAGAATGGTGCTTGCACTCTTACTGTCATCTGCATTTGAATGGAAAAGAGAAGGCTCAAGGCTTCCTGGTAAAGGATCCTAAAATTTGAGGCGACGATCCCGATACCAGGACCTCCCGATGGCAGCGTTGGACACGACAGTTGTGAACGACTCAGCCGAGAGTGCCACTGATTTGACGTAGCAGTATATTTCATCACTGACAAAGAATGAAGAGCAGAATCAGTTCCTTCTTTGGCTCTTGAAACGCCACAGGAAGACCTATCCGTCCTGCGCCAAGGCCGCGTCGATGACGCTGACAGAGGAGAGTGAATGTGTTATTGAAGAAATGTAAAAAACCTTCTAGTGTGTCCATAGCAACATTGAACACTGTGTAATCTTATATTATTTTAATTGCTGCGATATATGTTTTAATTCAACTCAAATTCTGTTTTCTGTTCTTAATTGCATTTCATGCTTAAATGGTGAAAACAACATGACCTTGAACGACCTCTAAACACCCATCAATCTCCCTGAAATTTGGTGGAAGTAATGGCGGGCAGCCATAGAACAAAAGAGGGTTGTGGAGTGCAACTCTGAGAAAGTTCATTTTTATTGCACCCTAACTCGCATGCATCAAAATAACAAGAGTCATTGAGCTGTTTTTTACGTCTTAGCTCCATATAGATATTTCATTTTCATGTTGACATTTTGGTTATTCCTTGGTTAGTTTTTGTGGACTGCACGAATGGATTTCTTTTAGACTGATCCAGGACTACTACGTCTCGCCCTTCGGTCTACCAAGGAGCGGTTTCATATAGTCGCACAGCGCAGGTTTAGAACTGGATTATGAGCGAGCTCGTGAATAAGCTGGGGCTCTGCGTTTAGCTTTAAAGTGCCGCCTTAGAAATTCGAGGATTTCGATTACGGTTACGTCTACAATAAATTATGTTACATTGCTCTAAACCACACAGGAGATGACACTAGAACAGTGGTTCTTAACCGGTGTGTCGCGACACACTAGTGTGTCGTGAATCGACCAGGAGTGTGTCGCGTAAACATGGTGTGTCGTTGGTGTGTCGCGAAAAATTGGTGTGTCGCGAATTCTCACAGCCTACGTCCGTCATTCTTGCATTACACTTACTTACTTAAAGTTTAGCGGACGTAGGCTGTGAGAATTCCTAGCACTCTATGTATCTATTCTAGTATATCACAATCTGGAATGGCCATGATGTTTACCTTATACAGTATAGGCCCTACACGTTTGCGACCGCGCGGATGTAAACTTTTGCCCATTACTGTAACATTCGAAATGGATAGCCCTAAATTTCTCAGAATAAAATGAAAATTTTGCGAATCTACAACTAGCCTCTTTTGGACTACTCTTTGAAAAACCCCTCTGATTTGATTTGGCCTCTTCTACACCGGACTCGGACCTCTTTTGGACTACTCTCTGAAGAACCCCCCTCTGATTTGATCTGACCTTCTGGAAACCGAACTCGGGCCTCTTTTGGACTACTCTCTGGAACAACTCTCTGATTTGACGTAGCACCCGTGATAGACTGGTGCCCTGCGCCCGGCCTTCGAATTGCGCTTTAGAAGTTTGGAGATTACGATTACTGATGATGCGAAATCAGATTTTGGTAGCAATGAGACGAATTCTTGCACCAACAGTATACGAAAATGATGCTGCTGCCACTGCTAGTTTTATAATAGTAAACAAATCATGAAAACATGAAAAATGAGAAATCTAGACTGAAGGATATGCACAAGCAATCCTCAAGAACTCAGTTTTGGGCTAAGACGTACATAGAAGAACATTACAAAACACTGGCAATCAAAGAGTAGGTTTCATTTCATAGTTCCTACTTATATGAGCAAGGTTTTTCTCAGATGATCAACATAAAGAACAAAAACGAAACAAACTGGCTAGAGAGAAAAATCTAGGAGCAAAAATCCCACTAAATGTTACTAAGTTAAAGTAGAAACCACAAAGGACTCAACATGAACGTTTTCATTCATTGCAAATGTTAAAAATTTTAAGTATATAACTAGTTTAACTTTAACATTTTTAACGTTATTCACACACGACGATAGCGTGGTGTGTCGCCAAATTTTGTTGCAAGTTTAGGTGTGTCGTGTGTCAAAAAGGTTAAGAACCACTGCACTAGAATACTTAAGAACATATCCGAGCAAAATGGTATAGACAAATGCCTGTCTTTATATTGCGAATTTTAAGCAACTAATATAATTAATTAAATGACAACACATTGTGGCATAACTGTAAAATTTGTATAGGGTTACAAAAAACATCTGCAGTGATCAGTGGCGGCTCGTGGGATTCAAGGGGGTGCGGTCGCACCGGGCGGCCACATGAAAGGGGCGGCACTTTGGCTACCTGGAATATTTTTTTCGGTGCTTCCTGTGGTCACCGTAGTGTCTCATTTGGAGTTATTACGTTATTCGTTGCCAGAAATTTCAATGAAACTTTAATATCATAATTCAGTGAACTGTAAATCATCACCGCTCTTGCGAGTTTAAATGTATTTCTTTGTTTTAAATTGATTTAGATCATTTTAAGCCTATAGTTTCTAGCAGCGGCGGAGCTTGGATATTTTGAGCCCGTAGACGAACTATGAATTTGGCGCCCCCACCCCGTTTTACTATTTCACATTTTCCAAATAATGGAATGGCAATTTTAATTTTAATTAAATAAAATATGAAAAATACAGATAGTACATGCATGTTGCACCTTATTGCTGAATGGGGCGCCAAAATCATACCTGAGAACTGGTTTGTGAGTAATATGGATATAACTGAATATATCTGGGGCTCCGAAATTAAATCATATAAATTTATTTGGGATAAATTAGTTAAAACTGCATTAAAATTAAGATTAAAATTATTTATCTTAATCCTCATTTTGGCGCCCCTTCCCTTGGCGCCCGGTGACACATGTACCTTATGCATCCCTAGCTACGCCTCTGGTTTCTAGAAATAATGATTGCGCTTGATTATATTGATAATGTGGTATTACTTTTTGATGCACACCTCTCCCTCTCTAGCCACATCTCCAACCTCCCGCACTCCTGTTTCATGCACATTCGTGACCTCCGAAGCATCCGGTCTATGCTCGACCTTAAAATTGCCTCCACCATGTATACCTCTCTTGTTCATTCAAAGCTTGATTACTGCAGTACCCTCTTCCCAAACCTTGAACCCACCCAAATCAAGCAACTTATCCAAATCTCACTTACCATAGCTGTCAATAGAACGCCCAAACATCATCATATCACTCCCATCCTCAAATCACTCCATTGGTTAAAAATCCCAGAGCGAATCCACTTCATTATATTACACTAACCTACAACTTTCAACAGTATTCCCGGCCCAAGTATCTCAGTGATCTCTTCACCATTCAGACAACGCGCTCCACCCGATCCTCCTCCTATCTCAGTCTTTCTCGACCGCCAGTCACTATTCATCTCAAGTTCTCCAACCGAGCCATATTCAACACAGCACCACGCCTATGGATTGATCTCTCCCCCCTGAATTCCGCAGCTTCTCAGTTCCTCCATCATCATTACAACCGTCCATCATCATTACAACCGTCCTTCATCCTCCTCCTCATTGTCCTCTATCACCATCTGGCTTTCCACACAAAACTGAAATCTCACCTTTTCAAGTACTACCCTGACTCATCTGATCCTCCGCCTTCAAATTCTTCTCGCAATAAACGACACCCGCCTTGACAGCTGCTCTGCCTTATCTCTTGATCTGGCCCCGTGGAAACCGGACTCGGGTCTCTTTTGAACTATTGCCTGGGGACCCACTCTAATTTGATTTGGCCTTCTGGAACCGGACTCGGACCTCATTTTGACTACTCTCTGGAAACCCCCTCTGATTTGATTTGCTAATGCTAAAAGTACTTTGCGCAGTACACAGTGACACTAGTAACGGATGTGCTTCATCTGCTACTGTGCTCTATACTAGCCTAAAGGCTACTACTAACTACTATCATACACAACACAGACAAAATTTCACTAGACTACTAGACAGGCAGTGTGTAATCTAGTCCCCCTGTTCTGGGGGGGGGGGAACAAGGTTTCTCGGGGGGAATTTCCCCCCAAAAAGGTGTCTGCCTTACAATATTGCTGAGTTCTGGGGGGGGGGAAACTTCAATCCTGGGGGGGAAATTTCCCCCCCAAAAGACGTCTAGATTAAACACTGCTAGACAGGCCTGTCGCTTTATGGGACAGGGGGCGGCACACTGATGCTTCGCACCATCTTTGAAAAATCCACGCGCCGCCACTGGCTGTGATGCAGTGCAGCGATAATAATTTTTCATCTTCAGCCGTTAAACATTTTTGCTCTTTGTTCAAACACATCCATAACCGTTTAATGCACATGTATGACCTTTGTTTGCGCTTTCGGAAATTGGAAGTCTATACAGTTGTCAAACAGAAGTCAGTAGTCAATCGTTCGGCCTATCGGTCGCTCCTGCAGGCAGGAAGGCAGACAGGCATGCAGGCAGACTGACAGACCGCAGACAGGCAGTCAAGCAGACTGGCTCTCTGTCTGTATTTCTGTCTATCTGTATGTCTGTCTGTATGTCTGTCTTTCTGTATGACAAAGGCTGAGTGCATTCCCAAATGTCACTGTAGGCAAGCCTAGACCCTCTGTGTGGGTTGGTGTAGGGTGTATATATATACACTTTGACATATTATATGCAGCGTAGCATTAATTAAGCCATTGATGTATTGGTTTCATGCGGCGTTCATATGCAAGATGTTGCTCACCGAAGTGTTTTTCAACTTTTTGAATATGTAATAGGCCTACATAATGCACCGACTTCGTATGAGGTGTGCACAGGGCTGTAGTCGAGGGTATACGCTGGTATACAATGTGTGCTCACCTCTGGAGACCGTAAACGCACCTCACAAATATTTATATTTATTTATATTAAAATACAGTAGCGTATACTCACAAAATACTGCAGCGTATACTCACCTCTAGGCTCCAATTTGTTTCGGAAAACTAACCGGTGCATCATGTACTCACCTCCAATTTTACCACTACAGCCCTGGGTGCTCATAGATCAACTCAAGGTCGGTAAGAGTGAAAACTTAAGTTCACTGAGGCAACCTCTGATTGGATGGAATACCGACAACAGGAATTTAAATATATGACAGCGAAAACAAAATCTATGAGCTGATTATATCATCCTTTAGAGGAGAATGCACGTGCGCTTTTTGGTTGCACTGTGCAGTTCAATTGTCTCTTCTCTTCCGACTGACTGCTAACAATCAGATCGCATGAATTAACTTTGAAGGATGTTTATGTCACACGTCGGTCTTTTTCAGATGCTGTGTGATCAAAGGCCCTATAGTAGATTAATTATCAGAACAACCAGGAGAGTGAATGAACACAAAGATTATTACTGACGCGTTTGAAAATTTATCGATCGTTCTTTAGGATCGTGGCAGGCTATAATTCTTTGCTAAAACATGATTTATTTAAAAAAGAATTATGCATAAAATTGGGAAGCTTTAGTTGCGAAGTACATGTAGCAATGGTGGCTAGTTAAAATATCAACGAATTCACTGATTTTAGAGACTTTCTCTTCTCCTCTAATGTGACCGGTGGAACTTTTATTTTGAGTGATAGCAGGTCTCCTACACAATACGCGTCATATATTTATGATCTTGTGACGTCAGAGGGTAGCGCTATATAAGCTCTGGAGTACATAGCAGACGGAGGAAACACGATCACAGGAGTCGTTGACGTCTGAAGCTACTTTCTCACTCGGAGTCACCCAAAGAAATACAAAAGATGTTCTGCGTCCAGTTCGCCGCCATTTTGGTTCTGATGATGGTGATTACGGATGTAAAAAGTGATGGAAGTTCCAGCAACAGCGGCAGCAAAGACAGTTGTGACCATCTATCAAAACAGGGGTCCAAAGATTCTAGCTGGATCACCGATGCCGATAAGAGGATCATTTACAAGTCCAAGTCTCTACAGCTTCCAGTTTGTCAGGCAAGTGTAATTCATTCAATTTTTGTGGCTGAAAACAAAAGAAACAAAGTTTTGAAAGCGTCGGTGGGGGAATCCTGCCGGTGTCGCGTGACAGACTATCCGTCCTAAAACTATCCGGGGGGATGAATAAATTTATCCCCCCGGATGGAATCTACCAATATAGAGTATCCGGGGGATAAACCATTTCTATCCCCCATCGTGTAAAATCATCCCCCGGGGGATAAAAATTCACAGGCATAAGGTATTATTGAAAATGCGTATAATTGATAAATCTATTAAAATCTATTAAATCTATTATTATTATTTTTGTCATCATCATCATCATCATCATCATCATCATCATCATCATCATCATCATCATCATCATCGTCGTCGTCATCATCATCATCATCATCATTATCATCATCATCATCATCATCATCATCATCATTAGGGAGCTTTTAAATAGCGTCCCTTCAAGGCGATCTACTCAGGACGCTACCAGTCCAACCACGGCTAAAGGAGTGGTCTTTAAGTTGGTAAGGAACAAGGTAAAGTGAGTCATAAGGACCAGGCGGAGTGCAACAGGGAGACAAATCTATGCTGTACTCAAAATCCAATACGAGAAATAGGTAAAGCAAGTGACTCTAAGTGTTCTAAGTCATGTAAGCAATGTTTAGAGCAAATCAAACCGAAGTTACAGTAGGAAGGATAATTACACGCGGAAGCGGCTTTCTTCCCCTTCTCTTAAGAGGGATTTTTGGAAAAAACAGCATTACCTTGTCGTTGAAACATTTCTCAAGGTATTTTGCATTTCTGAAGGCTCACCGAAGTCAACATCCAGCGTGGCAGAACCGGAAGCAAAATCAAAGGGATAGGTAGCTACGTACAGCCACACGAAGAGAAGTTCATTTGCTGCTGGCAGGGGAGGACTTTAACATGTAGGTTTCCCGATGGCCGATGTGGTTAGGTGCCTTGTGTAGAGCTGACGCAATTGTCGGCCGAGATTTGCCGAGATACGAATCAACCGATGTCAAGCGCGAGCTACCAATTCACCTGATTAGCACCTTCGTCCCTTTTCATGACACTGTCGTTTGTGATCGCTGATATTTGTCATCTTTGTTTTAGACACATCCATCGCAAGTTCGCAACAAGCTCTTCGCGCAACTAATTATGCTAATAGACATTGTTTAATTTGCGTGAGTTTACAATATCACAAAGAACACAAGAGTCATTGAAGTTGGTTCATTGCCTCAAATCGCTTCACTGGTTTTGATGGTGTAGGACTGTAGGTGTACCTATTGATACGAATCGACCGATATCAAGCTCGAGCTACCAATTCACCTAATTAGCACCTTAGTCCATTTTCATGACACTGTCGTTTGTGACTGCTGATATTTTGTCTTCCTCGTTTTGCTGGTATACCGATTGATACGAATCGACCGATATCAGTATCACAACTTGCCTAAGAGTAAATACAGTATAGAGTAGAGAGAGAGAGTAATGAGAGGATCATTGACTTCACTGGATTCTTTGACCACGCATGCCAACAATTAGTAGCATATGGCTTTGCCCATGACCACGACTGATTAGTTCGAATCTATACTGATTTAAATCGCACAATGTGTAGTTATGTTGAAGGGGGATACTTTTTGACGGGGGATAATTTCCTACGAGCCATGGGGGATACTTTCGCACGTTCACATTCATCCGGCCGGATACTCCATTCAGATAAAGGGTATACTTGTATGGGGGATACTCTATTTCGTGACACCGGCTTCAGATGTTTGAAAGGGGGCCAAGTAGAATAAAATTGCACTCTTTTTGGCCGAGCTAAGTTTATTTATCGGATTTGATGAATTTGGCTTTCTTTTGTATCCGTCATTGCTTCGCTTTTTCCTTATTTGTATTTAGTTCATTCATCCAATGTACTTTTTTGGAGTTTTCCTTTTTAGCTGAAGCCGTCCCATTTCTTTCATGCATTTTGTAATTGTAATTGCATTTCGTTGTAACTCGTCAATGAAGACTAAACGCCCAGTGAATGAGAAGTTAGAATGCTGGGATGAAACAAACAGTTTGATGGACAAATGAAGCGAAATGTAACTTAACCTAAAGCTGTCGAAAGAACTTAGCTCCCATAAACATTTTTGTCTTGTTCATGTTCACTGGTAACAACCGCTGTCAGAAAAAGATTAAACATAATTAAGTATTAAGCAGTTAATATTCCATGAGGCCGTTACGAATTGAAACTTCGGGAGAAGCACACATTGCTAACCATAGGCGTAGACTCTGTGGAGTCAGCCGGGGCACGTGCCCCACCAATATTTGAGCAGGGGGCAATTCCCCCAAAAAATCGAGAGGAGAATTTCTACAAATATTAAAATATTACGTTTCAAGATAGACAAATTTCTTCATAAACAGAAAATCAGAGACACAGAACTGAAATACTACAAGAAATTCATAATGAAAACAAAGATTTATTAATATCTTCAATATCTTCAATATGAAAATTTTTACATGTAAACAAAACGCACTCATTTCATACGCATTACGAAACACTGGAAGTCTCTGAGGCTCGCTGATTGTCCAGACCAGAGGTGCAAAAAGTAGTTTTTTTCGTTTTTTGATTTAAAAAACACAAGAATAAGAAACCACAAAATTTTTTGTGGGGTTTTTAAAATACATTTCTTATTCTTGTAGAAGTTATTTTAATAACATTGATTTAATTATTTTTAATTTTGGAAATCGCAACTAAATTAAACTGAGTTGAAGCTCTTTTTCATTCCATTTTTCATGATTTTTATGGTCTGAAATCCGAACATCTTAAAAACAAATAAACAAAACAACAAAAACCATAAAAACAAAAAAAAACGAAAAAAACAACAAAAAACAACTTTTCACCTTGAAAAACTTGTTTTTTGCACCTTTGGTCCAGACCCAATGCCCCCCTAATATTTTGGACAAGTTTACGCCAATGTTGCTAACTGCTATGCGTTTAATTCTTTATGTGATAATTTACCTAAATTGGGACGAAATCCTGTGTAGAATCGGGTATTCTAGTATCCAGTCAATGTTCATTTGATTCTTCTTGCATGTCAACAGTGTCCTATCAACGGAGGTTTGAATGACATCACTCGTATTCAAACACCAACCACTTCTTACACGATCTGTACCGGTTGTCCTGGAAACGAGAAGGAAGCCTCTGACGTCAAATTCTGTACAAATTCGTATGGTTCTTCTTCGAGCCACAAATGCAACAAGACTTTCGGACCCTGCAGCGGAGTGACTGTCTACAGGTAATTTAGGCTCACAACTAAAAGCAGTTTGCATGTAACTTGAAGACTAGCTTGGGATAGCGGATACCGTTTTATCTGAACGTTGCTTCACTTGTCCAACTTTCAATCCCTCGCATTTGGAATCCAATGAATTTATTAATCCAGCGTAAACCAAGTACCTCTTAAGCTAAAACTGTTCCGTGCCTAGACTGCTGTTGTGGATAAGTTTGTTTGTATATATGTATGTACCTATGAAAAAAAATTGAACATACTGTGGGTTCCTTCATATATTATATACGTAGGCCTAAGTATAGGAATGTATGTTTCTAAGTATATTTGTAGGCATGCATGCATCTTATCGGCCATCAAAGTGCTTCTTACTAATATCATGAGCTATAGATTTAAACATGTTATATTGTGTATTTATCAGGTGTGAATGTCTGCTGCCATCGACCGAGGGACCGATTGTGGGGGGCCCAGCGCCAGGGACACCGACTGTGGGGGTTCCGGCAACTGAGGCTCCGGTGCCAACAACAGCATATGTTATCACAATCTTCGACGGCTAATCAGTGGCAGAAGCTCTCTCCGGACTTCCTTTCTCCTTCAACATTTAAATAATTCTTTTGATGAACGCGATCAGTAAATCGATATTTGTAGTCGACATTCGAAATATTACATTTTCGATCACTCTGCTGTTGAGTTTTATGTTCGGACTAGGCGAAGGTTTGCGGAAATGGAGGATTGACACGCAGATATATATATACACACACACACCTTTTCGCATGTAAACAGTGAGGTCCCTACATTTCAATGACTTAGTCGTGATATCAATTTCTGGATTTTTCTGCACCAAAAAGCTAAGTGGTGGGAATCAATTAATTTACATGTGCTTAGGAAAAGTAAGTCGGCGAGGCAGGTACGAACACAGCTTTAAGAGGGACTGGGCAGTCGTCGTCAAGTGTTGAAGCTAAGGTGGACCTTGTGAAACAGACATCATTTCCAAAGACTCTTGGGATAGTCGAATCTTCTCTAGGGTTCCATTCAGCAACAGTACAAATTATGAGTAGCACCCAATGCAATTAAAATATACATTAGGCTAAAAATATTTATTTGTACAGATACAAACTGGCCTGAACTTGTCCCAGCTACTTGGGCGGTCGTAACTGAGAGGTTCATACTCTACTTCGCTCCATTTAGAATTATTGAGGTACGAAATGTAGATGATGGCGGGTGATCGATGTGAAAAGTGAAGGAACGGATAATCTGTGAAATTCAGGAGGGAGATCGCTTCAGATACAAGGTACACCTTGTGGTATATGAGTCGCTTATACTTATAGAACTTAAGAGGAGCAGTCACCGGAGGACTGACAATAGCAAGGTAACGGATGGAATATGATCGGGATAATAGAATAGCGAAGAGTCTGCGAAGATGGGGAGGCCGAGCGTATTGTAGAGAGCGCAACGTTAGGGAAAGACCTTTGAAATTAATATTTTGTGGATTATCAGCCAACGGCGTGATTTAGGAATAGGAGTGACATGATACTACTTGGATGTCCCTCTGATTGGGACACTAAAAATGAACTTAAGCAAAAGGTGGAAAGAACTAAAAGACAAGTCGAAATAGAACTCAACCACAAGGTGGAAAGTAATCACGGAAACTTCGAAATTGAACTTAGTCTAAAGACATGACCAAACTGAAGAACCCAATCTAAAGAAATGACCTAGCATGAAGAACTTAATCTTAAGAAATGTTCTAACCCGAAAAACCCAATCTAAAGAGGTGACCTTACCTGAAGAACTCGATCGAAAGAAATAACCTGAAAACCCCAACCTAAAGAAATGACCCGAAGAACCCAATCGAAAGAAATAACCCGAAGAACCCAACCTATAGAAATGACCTTACCTGAAGAACCCAATCGAAAGAAATAACAACCCGAAGAAACCAACCTAAAGAAATGACCTTACCTGAAGAACCCAATCTAAAGAAATGACCTAACCCGAAGAACCCAATCTAAAGAAATGACCTTACCTGAAGAACCCAATCTAAAGAAATGACGTAATCCGAAGAACCCAATCTAAAGAAATGACCTAATCTGAAGAATCCAATCAAAAGAAAGTTTGATCGGCAACTGAAAGTTCTACCGTATAAGGAACCAGAGAAGCGGTTAAGGTAAAACTCGCGAACTAAGCATCGTTCTTCTCTAGTTTAGGGTGTCGTGTTATTGGATAAGTGTAATTCTGTACCCAGCACATATGGGAACTCCGCCACTACTCATAGTCTAGCAGTGCCAGTCCCAAGTCTGGATAAAGGAGGAGGGCGACGCTAATCATCATTTTTATGACACAATGTCATTAGACAGCAAATAACCACCACAGATGGTCCTTGTATACCCAGGGTTGTCGGTTCAAAAAGGACAAGGGAAAATGTGCTCAACGTGGAATACCAGGAACACTGGTTACATTACACTGGTTCTTTTACACTGATCCAATTTGCAGTGATTCTTTTACACTGATCCCACTGCACTGATTCTTTTACACGGACCCCATTGCACTGATTCTTTTACACTTACCCCTTTACATTGATCTCATTACACTGATCCTTATACACTTTTCTCATGACACCGATCATTTTACACTGATCCCATTACATTGATCATCTGGATCGTTACAACATTATCAGGACAACATGATCCTTATATGGATCATGATATGATCCAGAAGAAAACTTCTCAAAGCGTCGTTGTCATAGATTATTTTTAGAGCGTGTTAATTTTAGACAAAACATAATTCAAACGAGAAATTCTGAATTCTGATATTTAAGTTTTCCAGGACGAGATGGGAGAACAGAAATATTGCAAATCGGCATTTGAAAAAACTTGTTTTTGGGGTCCAATTCCACATTCCTTCGCTCAACCAGCACCCCTCAACAATCTCATTTCTTTTCTTTTTCAATTACAATCGACTTTAATGCCTATCCTACCTCTTTAACCTACTCCTAAATGCAAGCAAGCGCTGACACGCAATCGTTGGCTTAAGCTTACATATCCAGCACGTTAACGATAGATCAAATAGCCAACAGACCATCGAGGCTGCCCATCGAGGCTGCCAGATAATCATGCATTTTATTTCTTACTACTGTAGAATGATACTACATATCTGTTGTAATAATTATCCACATTGGTTTACTCTGTTCCTGTAGGCACCGGTGCGTTGCGACCCGAGGCGAGATGGGATCGATCGTGATACGTGTTACGGTAGCACTATGGAGGCACCGGCGCGTTGTTGTTTGAGGCGAGATGGGATTGATCGTGATGCGTGTTGTGGTTGCACTATGGCTCTGTCTTGTTTTGTGTTGTGTAGCTGTTTATTAGTAGTACGTGCTGCCCCTCTGGCGTGGTGTAAATCCTCGTAAGCCCTTTGTTTTGGCAGGTGAGCCCCTGGCGTGGCGTAAAACCCCGTTAGCTCAAAGGGCCTGTGTTTTGTCTGTTGTTTTGTGTTGTGCATTTTGAGCCGAGGGATAAGAAGGAGGATGAAGGACGACTGGATTAGAGGGAAGAGGAGTTGGACGTGGAGTCAAATCACAGGGGCGTACAGTAACGATTGGAGAGTGAAACCACAGCAGCAAGATATTGGACATTCTCAACTCAATTCACACTGGGACAGACGCTTATCCTACTTGGCATAAAAGTTCTTCGTTACGAATCTTCTGCAGTTACAAATAATTAACAGTGTGAGGAGGTGGAACACCCCTCACACCGTCGACTTTGTCATAAAGTAAAACAACTGAAAAGTTATTTTGTTTAATTTTCTTTCTATCGTCGTGTCTTTACAGACTTTAACACGCTCTCTGATTCTCCAATTTCGCCTTTGATTCGTTAGTTGCTGTTTAAGGACACTGTGCCTTAACGAAGGTGGTTCGCGTCGCCCTCCACCTTTCTTCAGGCTTGGGACTGGCACTGCTAGGGTACGGACAGTGGCGGAGTTTCTCGACTTTGACTGTCGTCCTGCCCACTTATATAACAAAGTAGGTAAGCAGCACGGACCCGAAGTCCTGATAAACACTTTGTCAAATCTTTATTGTAACTGGTCTTCGACTAATTCCATACTGAGAACATCAATACAAGTACTAACTTCACTGATTGACACCGAACAGTGACTTAGCTAAATATGATCACTATAGAAAATATCATTGCTTATGGACCATTGATCAACCTAATAGCAACAGACCGATTTGCAAACATCCTCATAATCTAAAAGAAACAGAAGCTTTTGCCTTACACCAGGCTGCATCTGTAAACGAGGTCCTACATCTGTAAACGAGGTTTGTTCGTGGTACGAGTTCACAGTTGTATTATTCTATTCTCAAGTATATCGTTTAAAATAAGATAACAGTATTATTATAGACGGGTCCATATATGGTTGAACCCCCGCTCCCCAAATGATACAAACGGTTTCCCAGCTGATTTTGTTACCAGTTGGAATGCTTATAAACATAGTAAAAGTCTATTCTGAGAATTTCTGACCATTCGAAAAGGGTCAATTTCAAGATGGCGTCCAATATGGCGGCCGGGAGCTAAAATTGTCTCTATCTCAAGCATTATTCAACTTAGAAAGGTGGTCTTGGTGTCTAACGGTGGGGTTTATTGCGTAGCGTTCAGTTAAGATAACTTTAATCATTTAATGTATCATTTCAAGATGGCGTCCAAGATGGCTGCCGGGAGCTAAAATTGCCTATAATATCTCAAGCGCTATTCAACCTAGAAAGGTGGTTTTTGTGTTAAAGCATAGGGTTTACTGCGTAGCGTTCAATTGAAGTAACTTTAATCACTTAATATATCATTTCAAGAAGGTGCCAAAGATGACTGCCGGAAGCTAAAATTGTGTATATGTCAAGCACTATTCAACCTAGAAAGATAGTTTTGGTGTCTAGCCGCAGGGTTTATTGCTCAGCGTTCAGTTAAAATAACTTTAATCACTTAGTATACCATTTAGGCCTACTGATAAATCGAAGGAGGTGGGACGTGAAAAGGGTGTTCACATATTTATATAGCGGCTGTAGAGCAGGCGTCACTTCTAAGAGTGAAGGCCGATGAATATTTGAAGTGATTTGCAGAGCTACGGCTGTCAGTCACGCCAGCTCATCCCCCGCCCCGTAGACTGATTCTGTCTGGGAGATTACGTATACGTAGGGACGACGTGATAACGTTGTCTTCCCTAGAGGGAGCACGCCGTAAGAGCAAGATCTCTCCTTCCTGTCTCTCTTGTATGTCTGTCTGTCTGTCTGTCTGTCTGTCTGTCTGCCTGTCTGTTTGTCTATCTGTCTATCTGTGTACATGTACCTTTGTCTGTACACTCACTGATTCGCACCTGAAAACCAAACCAATAGAAACATCAGTTGATCGGAGGCCAGCAAAAGAAATCTGGAAACATATTGAATCGCCCAGGTCTATGACGAATGTCCCGAACAGCATTTGCTGGAAGTAGTTAACCATGGAATCCATGACAGGCAGGATCTGACAGTCATCGTGAAACGTACAACAAACGAAAACCAGGGCAACATTTCTTGTCGCATGGTCACATTCGAACAGTTCGTGGGTCGGGCACCCCATAACTGCATGGTCGACCCAACGGACATCATCAAGATAGCCAGAACCACTGTAACTAAGACGCTCGCGGTCGTAGAGGATCTCGTTGAGCACCTAGGCCTGCGACGTCGGACCCCGAAACACAGGTCCAAACCAGTAACATCCTGAAAATAAACTCTCGCATAGACATGAGTAACATCACAATCCATAACAACAGTTTTCACAAAAGGCGGTGGTGTCAATATCCACTTCACAGAACATTCCGAGCCTATATATTTATAAACTTTGAGGCAAATACATTTATTCATCATCTTTTTAAAGACAGAGTATTTTTGAGGAATAAAATACGAACAAAATAATATAGGATATGTTTAGATTTCTACAGATTTTAAGTATTTTTTTTATTCATATGAACCAATTATGATGAAATTCATCCAAAACAACGTATCTGCGAAAGAGTTAACTGATGTGTGCAATATTGCTGCAATAAATCTTTTTGATTGATTGATTGAAGATTCTAGAACTCTGTCGTTTATAATTAAGTGCGGCACGGTGGAGCTATCGGTAACGCGTTTGGTCAATGATCATGCGGTCGCCGGTTCGACTCCGTGCAACGACTTTGTGCAAGTTGTTTGCGCACACCGTGCCTCTGCCACCAAGCAGTATAATTTGGTACCGGCGTAAGCTGGGAAGTAAACGGCAAGTCCTGTGATATCACTAGCCCCGTGTCCAGGACCTTGGGATTCGTCCATTGCCGGCTCAAGGGCTTAGAAAAGGAGATGAGCGCCTCACCTACGTCCCACTTGCGGATATGGACTGAATTTACTTTTTTTTATGGTGATTCTGCAGTTGTGATTCAGGATGTTTCTATGAAGTGGATATTGAGTCCACCGCCACAAAAGCAATGCAATTAAATGAATATTTAAGCGTAATTAAGGGTTAATTGGCATAAAATAGGATTGTCCAGTTCACTAGATTTTGAAATCGCGGGATTGAAAAGTGGAACAGACAAGCAAATGTAAAATTAAACGGAAACTGTGAAATGAGTAGAAAAATTTAACAAAACCTGAAGACAGTCACTCCTCTGCAATTCCAAAAGGTTGTTTAAAACTGAGGCCTTTCTTCGAAGAACTGGGATTGTCTCGATTTGAACAAAATTCGATGTAAGTAGCCACAACTTCATTGCCAAGGCAACCGGTGTTTTAAGACGATTGTTAAGGACTCAGTTGTTTCAATGCCAGTGACGACGTCTAAGCCTCCGTTGTTGGGACACTGTTGTCTGTTGACAGGTAAACACAAAGGAAATAAACATTGAAAATAGATTCATAATATCATGCCCTGCAAGATTTTGTCGGAATGGAGAGAGTTGCGTTAATTTACGGCAGTTCTGTCGTGGACGCAACCCTGAGTATTCGGTGATCAAGAGTCACGGTTTCTGAATGAGGTGTAAGCAAGCACCAGGGTAGAGGTCACGAAGGTTGATTGCTTGACCTGACCATCTCTAAACTAACAAAAAATTGACTAAGAACGAGTCTTCTTGAAATTACTTAACTGATAGAGTAATTCACGTGAAAATGTTTGACAGCTGTTATAAATTTCATCATTATGTCATAATATCCGCGGTAGTTTTTCATCATTACCATCTGAATACATCAGATTTCTGTGATTTTCTCATGACAGTCACATCTTGTCACGGATGGTAATGACGCATTGCTAAGAGTGAATTACATCTATTTCTTAAAGGTCATTGCCATCCCTGTGTGAATTGTTTGATTTAAAAAAATTTGAAAGTAATAAAAATTTACTAGCAACTCTTAAAATATTGTTCAACTTGTATCTAATGCAAATAACATACAGTTATAGTTAATGATGCACTGATTTTTTTCGGTAGCTGAAATACTGTAGCGATTTCTTAATAATATCGAGAAATATCTTAATTTCTCGACACCACACTAATGTATTTTGTTAAGGAAAGACATGTTGTATATCTACTTAATGCTGGTATCATCTACTTTTAAGAAATTGCCATTTGTAAGCACCAGAAGAATATTTCCGTTCTTTTTGATTAAGTGTGATTAAACAAAAAAGCTGGATGGTAATGACAAAAGAGGAGTTTTAACTGAATAAAATCTGAAAATATTAACTTATGATTACAAATATAGTGGATATCTTTCAAATTAGTTAAATTTAACTTTGTACATGACTAAAGAAAACAGTTGCAAAAAGGTTTGGAGGAAAAAAAATTTCGTTTTTCCGTGACCAAATTTGTAACATTTCGGATAATGAGCCAGTTACTATCATCAGAGCCACAACGGAGGCGGGCCAGGCGCAAAATATCTTTGGATGCAACTGCAACTACGAAAAGTCACGCGAGGTGTGGTCTTCCACTGCAGTGCGGTCCCAGCTTGTATAGCCCTACTCTACTAACGTTACCTGATCAGAAATGATGCCGTGTCTCTCTTACATGGCCCAAATTTAGGTTTTCACGCCAGTCTACAGGAGACATAAATACGGAAAAAATACAATCCGTCTATGTCAAGTTTTGTTGGGAGTGTGTGAACCGTGTTACATCTTACCGTTATTGCCATGCAATAACTTATGGGACGAAAGGGATAGAGTAGTGGTAACACTCATGGCCAGGAGACCATAAGGTACGCGGATCGACTCCCGTATAGAGCCCTGCGCCGACGTCATAGTGTCGGCGGCGGCGCGCCGGTCATTTTTGGTCGGCGGCGGCGGCGCGCCGACGAACAAAATTCGGCGGCGGCGGCGCCCACAAAATGTCGGCGTCGGCGCGGCGCGGCGCGGCGTGCCCTAATCAGAAACATGAGTCACCATGGGCATCCGCAGGAATTTTTCCGGAGGGGGGAACATTTTTATAAGGCAGCTAAATTTTTCTAGAAGGCAAAATGACGTTTTCACATGGAAAATCTATCCACATATCCAGAGGGCAAATCCCCTCCCTCTTCCGGACGCCCATGTGAGTCACTATGAGAGTTGAACACCCGTTGGTCCTGTGACCAGTCAAAGGGCAAGTTCTCTAAAGCCACTCCATCACACTAAAGCTCAACTACATAGAAAGGGACTGAAAGAGAAGACACCTTCAGACATTTGCCTTACAAATATGAACATCCTTAATTACACTGCACATCTGTATAGGTATTGGCAATTGTAATCAGATGAAGCAACATGCATTTGCATATGGCATGAATACACTTGCAAATGCACTGATACAGTGTAGGCCTACACAACAAGGCACGTGGCAGATGCTGGATAACAGCATCCTCCCAGTTAGAGAGGCTGCTGAAGCCGTGAAGTGAAATGTAAATATATACTTTTCCTATGGTAATACACTGGCCGAGTAGCCTTACTCCTGTTAATTTTTCAATGAATTTATCAGTTGGTCTGCTGCCCGTTTGAATTGGTGCCAGCCATTTAAAGTTTCCACATATAGACCATTGTTTGTATCAGACTAAACTGAAAAAGACCATTCTTGATACTATACGTACTAAGTCAAAACCTGTGTCAACTGATACTGTTTACCTGAATAGATTCCAGCCAAAAGTATCAATCAATTATACCTACCCTTCTGCAGGATTATTACTTAAATGGCCTAATTTGATATTAATAGCACTCATAAACTCCTCTAATCTTACAACATTAAGCCAAAAATTCACACCATTGTAATCAGACCACAGACATAAAAGACAACAATCAATAAGTTATGGAAGTTATTCAACATGAAGGTAACGAATGAGGGAATACTGTAGTACTTTAGTACACATACAAAGACATGCATTGCATATTGCTTTTTTTTGTCAAGGTATTAAAGAAATGGCAACAGGAACAGGTGTATCAAAACAATGGCTACTTGTAACAAGATATCGCTTTAAATGACTGTGTGTCTCAAGGCACAAAGACAAGATCATCAAAGTATAAAGAAAACGAATTTAGTCAGGAAGACAATGCATTCTTGGTATCATGAAAGAGACCACGAACATTGTAATCAGCTATATTCACTCTTTATCTTCTTCATTAACGCAAGAGTTGCTACCAATCAAAGTGCCATTTCTGAGAATAGTTTGCTTATCTTCGCAATATCATGCAAAAACATGAAAAATGCAACAATAACAATTAAGAATATAAAACTGGCATCGGCGGCGCGCCGACAGATTGTCGGCGGCGGCGGCGGCGGCGGCGCGCCGACAAACAAAAATCGGCGGCGGCGGCGTCCACGAAATGTCGGCGGCGGCGGCGCGGCGCGGCCGGCGCAGGGCTCTACTCCCGTAACCCCCTCTAGGGCGGCGCCTTGCATGGCTGCCAAACCGTGTGTTTAATTAAGATATTGATTGTACTTTCATGTTTCAATGTAATCTTACTGCGTTTGTCGGTTTGAAATAATAAAGAATATAATTATAATTATCATTAAAGCTCCCCACAGCTAATAACAATGTTAGCATATAAATTACGTATTCCCAAAGCACAGACAGCTGTGGAAATAAAGAGTGCGTGGCAACTGACCGGATGCAGTTCTAGCAGAGTTGCTATTATTATGAGAATTCTTTGTTGCTGTCGAGTCTTCAATAAGGTTAGGTATGATTGCCATAAATTACCAAAAAACTTTGCTCATCCAATGACCTCACAATCGAACAATTATGTGCAACCGGGGTAGAAAAAAACTACACAGATGGGCAAATAAATGCGCGGGAATCTCCAAGGGCACCTGTTGTTAACCATCCCTAAAGAATAGCAGTTATTAGGGCGCAAGTAACTTCTCTGGACTCTTTTTTAAATTCCAGACTGGGTATTTACATTGACCATTGCTGAAACAACGTCCAATTGCTTTTGACATCAGCAGCGCGCTTGCTTTGTGGTCTAACGAATTTGAGTTCGTGTCTACTGAGCGTACTCTGCGTAACGACCTAGAGAATACGTTGCTAATAATACGATGCTTCTGTCACGAGGAGCTAATTTTGGAACTGGGTGTGGCTCAAAGGTCCTGCAAGAGTTGTGCATTCCATAATAAGACAGCACATTAAATGGCTGTGGCTGAAAGGGTTGCGCGATAGTCTAGCATTTAGCGTGCTGCACTGTGAACAAAGAAGTCGAGGGTTCAAATCTTCGACAGGACAGAATTTGTTTCAAGATTTCTGCTTCAATTTTGTCCCTTGCCATATCGGCTATAACGAGTACTCTGGCCGTATATTGTGCGTGGGAAGATCAGGTAGTGAGGGAGAGGACTAGTCCCGCCCTCATAAGCCGAGGATAAGCAAAACGAAGTCGCTATTACTTCATACCCATGGCTGCCTGAGTTTATCTTAAACGACTGGTCTTCTAATCATTGTGGCTCAAAAGCAGGGCCGCATTAAGACTAGTGTGGGCCCGGGTGCTGTGATTACTTATATGGCCATCAGCGTTGGGCCCAATTACAAGTAAATAATTTTTTTATGTACTTCCGAAAATGCGGGCCCCTCAAACCCGCGGGCCCGGGTGCTGCAGCACCCTTAACACCCCCCCTTAATGCGGGCCTGCTCAAACGTCCTCATTCCGCTGCAGAAACGAGGACTTTTGAACGTTGGGAAAAGCGTGTTCGTGATAGCTGACTAATCGCCAGGTGGCCGTAGTAGTGCTTCGCTTATTTAAATCTCCCACCGGTGAAATGTGCGAGCTGGTCATCATACGATGCAAGTGCTTAGCAATAGAAAAGAGTTGATGACTTTCCCTTTGCCTTTGACTCAGAAACCTGTTTTCAGCTCCCATGTTAGTCATGCGAGGGCGATATCTATATCGTATTGTCAAACAGTGCGAGTTATCAGCCCCGCATGACAACTGCGATCACCTGGACCAAATTGGGATCGTTGATTGCCTCCAGCGGTGCACAGCCTGCCATCTGTGACCCAGTCAGTATTTCTGTCTAGGTGTGGACATCATCGTAAATTTGGCTGCCTCTTAAGGATCATCACCCGCGTTAGGGTGATCCACGAGACAATGGTAAAATTCAACATTAGCAGAAATAATTTCCACAAGTTTAAATCTGTTCCACCTCAACTAAGTAAGATATGTTCCAAATCTGAAGCAGATTGGAGCAATTTTAGAGGTCGCTCAAGGTCCCCATTATTCTCATCATAAAACTGCAGCCTAGTGGAAATGATTGACCGTTATTTACCACTCAGAAAATTATTGTTAGAACTGCTCTACGTACTTAATGTTCAAATGTTGGGTTAAAATGGTGGCTAGAGATACCAATGAAACACTATTAACTATTCTTTGTTGCTATTATGCAAAATGCAGTTGTTGTTTGCTTTTAAGTACTGTAAACTTATTTAAATTTCTGAGATTCATTAGTGAATTTGTGAGGATTACTTTATTAAAGAGAGTTGACTGCAGAGGCGTCTACACCATAGAAACCTTGGAGCAAATGCTCCATCCAAGAAATGGGAAGGGAATCTGTCACTGTGTGTGCCAGTGTGTCTGTGCCACCATAAACGCGGGGACGGAAGAGGAGGGAGAAAAAAGAAGGGAGATGGGGAAGTTAGATGCCTCTGGTTGACTGTAAAAAGAGTTTTTGACATAGCTGATGAATATAATTGTGGCAACGACAAGAAGCCGAAGTTGGGTGGATATATGGAGGGCAAAGAGGAACTGTTTGGGTCCCATCTTCCAACAAATGCGGATGTTCTTCGACTTACAATTTTCAGTCTTGTTGTCAAGACCTTAAACCTCAAGAACAAGACCAAGACCTTAAACCTCAAGACCAAGACCAAGACTGAACCTCAGGACCAAGACCAAGACCTTGAACCTCAAGACCAAGACCAAGACCAAGACCTTGAACCTCAAGACCAAGACCAAGACCAAGACTTTGAAACTCAAGACCAAAACCGAGAAAATACCCAAAAAATCACAACCATATCCAGACTTCTATTCCTTACTAAAAAAATTGTCAAGTCGGACTACTCGCTAGTTTAATTAAAACATGAATCTTTTATTTTATTCAAACAAAACAACTCCAAATGCAGGCTGCAGAGAATTCCGAATTCGTATTTACAAAAGTCCTTCAAGCGAAATGCTATTCCAAATGCCTGTTGCTAGTTTAATTAAAGCATGAATCTTTTATTTTATTCAAACAAAACAACTAAAAATGCAGGCTGCAGAGAAGTCCGAATTCGTATTTACAAAAGTCCTTCAAGCGAAATGCTATTCCAAATGCCTGTTGCGTTTTATAAAAACCAATTCGCTCAGAATTTTCTGACCAAGACCAAGACTACGCCAGCGCATTTAAGATGTAGATGATGGCAGGGCCCTCTGGAAATCATTAAATTCCATCCTATCCCCGCCACCCATTACTGAATACCCACTCACACCTGATGAGCTCCTTGATCACTTTGTAAATAAAAGTCAGTCAGTAAGTAAGTATATTCTTTAATAAACCGCCTGCAAACGCACTGCGGCTAACAGACATGTTATGCACAAAAGAGGCGCATGAAACAAAGGAAATACAATAAAAGAAAAAAAAGCAATTGGAAAATACACTATAAAATACCATAGTTGCTGGTCTCTATGGTGTTAATGTCAGGTTTTCGCGGAGAGTTTGTCTGATTAGCGATGGTTTGTCTGATTGCCACTACATAAGACTGAGGCTATTCGCCATTCCACGAAGGACGCCCCTCCAACTGACCTTAAATCCAGTCATTTGAACCCTCCTGATTTTATTGCTTTTGACGAGATCACCCTACCTGAAGTAGACAAGCTCCTCTGTGATTCCTCCACCAAACACTGTGAACTAGACGCCTCTCCAGTTTGGATAATTAAATCCCTTTGTCATATTTTGCCCCCATCCTAGTCCTACTTATTAATTGCTCACTCGCTACAGCAACTCTACCCACCTCCCACAAGCGTGCCATTATCCGCCCTCGCATAAAAAAACCTGGCCTTGATTTTTCTGACCCTTCCAACTACCGTCCAATATCTAATCTCTCATTTATCTCCAAACTTGTTGAGCGCACCGTCCATCGGCAGTTATCTAACTACATTGAAGCCAATTCACTGCTACCTCATATTCAGTCTGATTTCCGCCGCCTTCACTCCACTGAAACTGCTGTCCTTAAAGTTTATAATGACATAATCTTGGCATAATCTTGGCGTTTGATTCTGGCCTCTTCACTGCTCTCCTACTACTGGACTTTAGTGCCGTCTTCGATTGTGTTGACCATTCCATTCTCCTACAATTACTAGAATCACAATTTGGTATCATGGCCTCTGCCCTTGTCTGGATTGCTAACTTCCTGTCAAATCGATCACATGCAGTTCGCCTTGTTACAAATACATTAAAGTGCTTCAACATCCTTTTTGATGTTCCTTAAGGCTCAATCCTTGGTCCTCTCTTATTTATCCTTTACACCTCAAACATTACTCACATTGCCTTCAATCATGGTATCCTCATACACCTCTATGCAGATGACACACAGCTATATATTAAACTTGCCACTAAGGACATTGACAATGCTAAGTCTCGCATAATTGCCTGTTTTACTGAAATTCAAGCTTGGTGTGCATCCATGCGTCTCAAAGTAAATGCCTCTAAGACTGAACTCATCTGGTTCAACCGTCATCCTATGCCCAGCTTTGACATACTTCACTCTGTCCTTAACCTCAGCCCTGACTGCTCCATCAAACCTGCTGAATGTGTTCGGGACCTCGGTGTTCTATTAGACAGTACACTCTCTTTGAAAAATCAAATCTCTTCCATAGCCAAATCATGCTTTTTCCATCTTAGACGTATACGCAAGTCAGGAAAAGCCTTAATGAAAAATGTCTCCGCACCCTAGTTCAGGCCCTAGTCATTTCCCGAATTTACTACTGCAATTCGATCCTCTACGGCCTTCCGGCATCTACCATGCAACCACTTACTTCTGTTCTCCATTATGCTGCTAAGATATAGTACAAAACCTTACTCCCTTTGATCACGTCACCCCGGTCCTTCGCGAGCTTCATTGGCTCCCCATACAAGCTCGAATAAAGTTCAAAATCTGCCTCCTAATGTATCGCGTATATACAAACTCGTCTCCCTCATACGCTTCTTCACTAGTCACACCATGTTCTTCTCTTCAATCCAGACAAGGACTAGGCCCTACCATCATCCTCCCAAGGTGATTTTGCTGTCACTCGTTCCGTCAGGAAATATGCTAACCGAGCATTTTCACTAGCCGGCCCGGCTGAATGGAATAAACTGCCAGACTATATTCGCAAATCCTCAACACCTTTGACTTTCAAAACTAACCTTAAAAATTTTCTTTTTGAAATGTAAAAAAAACCATCTACATTGATGTGCTGTAGCGATAATAATTTTTCATCCTCAGCCGTAAAACATTTTGCTCTTTGTTCAAACACATCCAAAACCGTTTAATGCTCGGGACCTTTGTTTACGCTTTCGGAAATTGGAAGTCTATACAGTTGTCAAACAGAAGTCAGTAGTCAATCGTTCGGTCTATCGGTCGCTCTTGCAGGCAGGAAGGAAGACGGGCAAGCAGGCAGACTGACAGACTGCAGACAGGCAGTCAAGCTGTATTTCTGTCTGTCTGTATGTTTGTCTGTCTGCATGTTTCTCTGCATGTCTGTATGACAAAGGCTGAGTGTATTCCCAAATGTCACTCTACGGAAGCCTAGACCCTCTGTTTGGGTTGGTGTATAGGTGTTGCTGGGTGTATATATAATACACTTTGACATATTATAATATGCAGCGTAGCATTAATTAAGCCATTGATGTATTGGTTTCATGCGGCGTTCATATGCAAGATGTCGTTCACCGATGTGTTTTTTAACTTTTTGAATATGTAATAGGCCTACATAATGCAGCGACTTCGTATGAGGTACTCACAGGGCTGTAGGCGAGGGTATACGCTGGTATGCAGCGTGTACTCACCTCTGGAGACCGTATACTCACCTAAGAAAATATTTATATTTATTTATATTAAAATACTGTAGCGTATACTTACAAAATACTGTAGCGTATAGGCCTACTCACCTCTAATCAGTGCTGGGAGTATTTGAAATACAAAGTATCTGAAATAGTATTTGAAATACATATAAGTATTTATGTATTTGTATTTCAAATACATTTAAACTGCTGTATTTTGTATTTGTATTTGAAATACTTTTCAGAGTATTTTGTATTTGAAATATCAAATACTTCGTTAGAAATACTATTTATTACCTACTTACTCTCATAATTTCACGCAACATAAATTTTCTCGGTAGTAATAACGCAGTGGTCTTCTAACTTACGATCTTTGGTGAACTTTGCATAGTTATCAGCGATGATCACTATATCTTGGCTGCTGTAACCCATCCATTCTTCAAACTACGTTTGGTGCCTATTATAATTCCGAGAAAGACAGATTCCGAAAGGTCCTCCTTGACACTTCTGAAGTATTCGCCAACCAAACACAATCTTATGAAACCACTGTGCCACTGAGAACAATGCAGATCATGACAACTTTTACAACTATGACGTCTATCCAAATGATTCATCGGGTTGTCAGGCAAATCTGCCAGTTACGCAGTATTTTGAAGACCCATCACGAAACCTCGAATCACTTACATAGGCTACTTTCCAGTAGTAAGGGCCATTTTTATTTAGGTAGGCCTACAACACAGTCTCTGTCGTCTACACCCGTTTAACATTTATTCAGTTATAGTGGACGGATATTTATTCCACAACGCAATGGACTGTCTGATAGGGCCTACAACTTTTGAGAAACTGTGGCTGCTAAAGCAGAACATGAACTTTTTCTTTGCCAACCTGATATTGTGTTTTTGCAGCGCGATGACTATTAATGAGATATTTCTGACTACGTATCAAGGCTAAGGTGCATTTATTTAGTATTTTCTGCCTCTAATTTGTTTAGGAAAACTAACCGGTATAGGGCCTATCGTGTACTCACCTCTAGTTTTACCACTACAGACCTGGGTACTCATAGGTCAACTCAAGGTCGCTAAGAGTGAAAACTTAAGGTCACTGGGACAACCTCTGATTGGATGGAATACCGACAACAGGAATTTAAATACATGGCAGCGAAAACAAAACGTGGGCGTTGATTAAGTCTTCCTTTACAGGAGATTGCACGTGCGCTATTTTGGTTCCACTGTTCTATTCAATTGTCTCTTCTCTTCCGACTGTCTGCTAACAATTAGATCGTGAAGCGATCGAATTAATTAACTTTGGAGGATATTTATGTCACACGTCGGTCTTTTTCAGATGCTACCGGACAACAGTCGATTAATTATCAGAACAACCAGGAGAGTGAATGAACGCAACGGTTATTACTGACGCGTTTGAAATTTATGGATTGTTCTTTAGGATCGTGGCAGGCTATAATGCTTTGCTAAAACATGATTTATTTAAAAAAGAATAATGCATACAAATGGGAAGCTTCAGTCGCGAGATACATGTAGCAATGGTGGCAATAGTTAAAATATCAACGAATCCACTGATTTTACAGACTTTCTCTTCTCCTCTAATGTGACCGGTGGAACTGTTATTTTGAGTGATAGCGGGTCTCCTACACAATACGCATCATATATTTATGATCTTGTGACGTCAAAGGATAGCGCTATATAAGTTCGGGAACACATTGCAGGCGGAGTACACACAATCACAGGAGCCGTTGACGTACGAAGCGACTTTCTCACTCGGAGTCACCCAAAGAAATACAAAAGATGTTCTGCGTCCAGTTCGCCGCCATTTTGGTTCTGATGATGGTGATTACGGATGTAAAAAGTGATGGAAGTTCCAGCAACAGCGGCAGCAAAGACAGTTGTGACCATCTATCAAAAAAGGGGTCCAAAGATTCTAGCTGGATCATCGATGCTGATCAGAGGACTCTTTACTGGGGAGTCAAGTCCAAGTCTCTACAGCTTCCGGTTTGTCGGGCAAGTGTAGCCTACATTATTCGTTCAATTTTTATGGCCAAAAACAAAAGAAACAACGTTTTTCTGCTGGTGTCCCGAGATATTCTATCCCCCCTAAAGCGTATCCCCCGGATGGAATAAACCGGTTTAGAGTATCCGGTGGGATGAACCATTCTATCCCCCCTCGTCATACGCATCACGATAGCCTCGACGAAATTCCAGTCAAAATCACCAAAAACAAAGTAAATTGATTTCAGGTCGACGTACAAACTAAAGATACGCAATTCAAAAATTTTATGTGTGCAATAAATCCAAACAGTACGACTGAATACACTTAGAAACCGCCAAAAATGCAAACTAAACCGAATACTCCATTTCGCTAAGGGGGATACCCATGTATGGGGGATACTCTATTTCGTGACACCGGCTTTAGATGTTTGACAGGGGACCAATTAGAATAAAATCGCACTCTAGTTGGCAGAGTTACGTTTATTTATCGGATTTGATGAGTTTGGCTTTCTTTTGCATCCGTCATTGCTTTGCTTTTTACTTTTTTTGTATTTAGTTCATTCTCTGACGTACTTTTTGGAGTTTTCCTTTTTAGCCGAAGCCGTCCCATTTCTTTCATGCATTTTGTTATTGTAATTGCATTTCGTTGTAACTCGTTTATGACGACTAAACGCCCAGTGAATGAGAAAGTAGAATGCTGCGATGAAACAGATTATGGACAAATGAAGCGAAATGTAACTTAGCTTAAAACTTACCTCCCACAAACATTTTTGTCTTGTTCAAGTTCACTGGTAACAACCGCTGTCGGGAAAAGATTAAACATAATAAAGTATTAAGCAGTTAATATTCCATGAGGCCGCTACGAATTGAAACCTCGGGAGAAGGAAACATTGCTAACTGATATGCGTTTCATTCCTTATATGATAATTTACCAAAATGCGAATTTACTCAAAAAGTGGCTGTGCGTAGATCATTATGTAGGCCTATGTAGGCTATCACTGATGTAAGGATTGGACGTAGATTATAAAAGCTACAGAGATTCTTACAACTGCTTAAGAGCTGAGCACAGGTGACACAAAAATTAACTAGTGCGTATTTAACATCTTATTTCTGCACCCGCTGATACCTCGACTTGCCACTGGTCGCGACTTAATAGCAGCCTACATGCTATCTTGTTGCTCCATATAAGTAGGCCTATAGGCCTATTGTTCATATCGTAGCCAGGAGCGTAGCCAGACTTAAATTCAAGAGGAGGCAACCACTGATCTTGGTAAAATTTGGGAGATTCGATTACCTTTTGGGGGGACATTCTTTGACTTTTTTGGGAGATTTTTTATGACTTTTTTTGGGAGATTCTTTTTTTACTCCCCCATGATCACCGTTCAAGAGGAGGCCACATCCAGGTAAAGGGCTATAACCCAAGGAAAATTTTAAAATTTATAAAACCAAGAGGAGGCAACTGCCTCCTCTTGCCTCAATATAGCTACGCCTATGATCATAGCCTATAACATCTTTACCCTGACCTCGGCCTGCTCTGGTCGCCGATCTCTGCGCTCGGCTTCCAGAGGTGACTTTGTGGTCCCTCGCGCACGCACTTCCACTAGACAGCATAGGGCTTTCTCGGTCGTAGGTCCTTCTCTGTGGAACGGCCTACCATCTGACCTGCGTTCTCTCCCACGGGATATGCCTAGTACCTTTTATAAGAACCTCAAGACTTTCCTTTTTGACCGGGCTTGGGTCGGGAGCGCCTCTGAGTAGTTGCCTTGAAGGGGCGCTATATAAATTCCGTTGATTGATTGATTGATCTTAATACCAGCTCTCATCTTATTCAAAGACCATGACATGTACTGCACAGAATGCAGCTTTTGCTGCACCCTTAATGATCGCCCGCTAAACAAGGAGATACCGACCGATGAAATCCTGCGTAGAATCGGTTATTCTAGTAGCCTGTCACTGTTCATTTGATTCTTCTTGCATGTCAACAGTGTCCTATCAACGGAGGCTTGAATGACATCACTCGTATTCAAACAACAACCACTTCATACACGATCTGTAGTTGTCTTGGAAAAGAGAAGGTAGCCACTGACGTCAAATTCTGTACAAATTCGTATGGTTCTTCTTCGAGACTCAAATGCAACAAGACTTTCGGACCCTGCAGCGGAGTGACTGTCTACAGGTAATTTAGCCTTACAACTAAAAACAGTCTGCATATAACTTGAGGCCTAGCTTTGGGTCGCGTAGGCCGTTTTATGTGAACGTTGTTTCACTTGTCCAACTTTCAATCCTTCGCATTTGGAATCCAATGAATTTATTAACCCAGCGTAAACCAAATGCCTCTTAAGCTTAAAGTGTTCCGTGGCAAGACTGCATCTGTGGATAAGTTTGTATGTATATATGTATGTACCTATGAATAAATTGAATATACTGTGGGTTCCTATATATAAACGTAAGCTGGAGTGTGTTTTTCTAAGCATATTTTTATGCATGCATGCATCTGAACATTTGCATGCCAGCTTCCAACGGCCTTCAAAGTGCTTCTTACTAATATCATAAGCTATTGATTTAAACATGTTATATTGCGTATTTTTCAGGTGTGATTGTCTGCAGCAAACGACCGAGGGACCGATTGTGGGGGGCCCAGCGCCAGGAACACCGGCTCCGGCGACTGATGCACCTGCGACTGTGGCCCCTTTCACAATCTTCTATGGCTAATCAGTGGCAGAAGTTCTCTCCGGACTTCCTTTCTCCTTCAAAATTTAAATAATTCTTTTGATGAACGAGATCAGTAATCGATATTTGTAGTCGACATTCGGAATATTACGTTTTCAATCACTCTGCTGTTCACTTTAATGTTTGGACTGAGCGAGGGTTTGAGGATATGGAACATTGACACGCAGATACATAAATACACACACCTTTTCGCATGTAAACAGTTAGGTCGCTACATTTCAATGACTTAGTCGTGATATCAATTTCTGAATTTTTCTGCACCCAAACGCTAAGTTGTGGGAATCAATTTATTTACATGTGGTTAGGAAAAGTAAGGCAGGTACGAACACAGCTTTAAGAGGGACTGGGCAGTCGTCGTCAAATGTTGAAACAGGTGGACCTTGCGAAGCAGACATCATTTCCAAAGACTCTTGGGATAGTCGAATCTTCTCTAGGGTTCCATTCAGCAACAGTAAAAATTATGAGTAGCACCCAATGCAATTAAAAAACACATTAAGCTAAAAATATTTATTTGCACAGATACATATACTGGCCTGAACTTGTCCCAGCTACTTGGGCGGTCGTAACTGAGAGGTTCATACTCTACTTCGCTCTATTTAGAATTATTGAGGGGCGAAATTTAGATGATGGCGGGTGAACGATGTGAAGGGTGACGGAACGGATAATTTGTGAAATTCAGGAGGGAGATCGTTTCAGATACAAGGTGTAGTGTGGTATATGAGTCGCTTATAGAACTTAAGAGGAGCAGTTACCGGAGGACTGACAATAGCAAGGTAACGGATGGAATATGATCGGGATAATTGAATAGCGAAGAGTCTGCGAAGATGGGGGGGAGGCTGAACGTATTGTAGAGAGCGCAACGTTAGGGAAATAACTTTGTGAAATTAATATTTTGTGGATTATCAGATAGCGGCGTGATTTAAGAATAGGAGTGACAGGATACTACTTGGATGTCCCTCTGATCGGAACACCAGCTTGACAGAACGCGGGCCCGCTATGAATCTAATCAACGTGGTCGTCTGGAACTCTGGATAAGTATTATTCGTTTGCTACTCCCGCCACAGCAGCGACGCCGAGCACCCCTAGTGGCTACTGTACTGACAGCCAGTGGTTTACGAGATCTTATACCCGTTAGACCTACGTCGACCTCACCTTAAGTCGATTGGTTCCCAGCATCCTGCAGAGCACGCCACCCGTATACTAACGCAACAACATGTAAGCAGCATCTCGATCTGACCTTAGTTTCATCCACATTTATTTCTCTTCAAGTCAGTTACTTTTTTACTGACGAGCAACGTTCCTAATTGTATTCAACCGCAGTGTTGCAACCATGGGCGGCGATCCCGGGGGTCGAGGGGGACATGACCACCCCAATTTAAAGAGTGGGGGCAGTATAAAATTATCCCATCCAAATGTTGAAGAAATACCAAAAAAGGTGAAAAAATTGTTTTTGCGCCTGATCACGAAACTTTTTTCACCTCTTTTTGACCAGATCAGTTCAAAAGTGTCTCGTGTCCCCACCCCCGACCTATCAAACAGTGGTTGTAACTATTTCTACACTACTTTAAATTGCAATAACTGTGCAGAGATTTAATTGAACGCATGGCATGTTAAACAGTCTTGTCCTACTTGTACTACACTTCGTGTGTTTGAATGTCTTAAGGCGACGTGACTCATAATCGTAAACACCAAATTTCTAAAGCGCCACTCGAAAGCTAAGCGCAGGGCACCAGCTTATTGACGAGCGCTGCGTTGAAAAAAGGGTAGTCAAAAGAAGGTCAGAGTCCGGTTGCCAGAGGACCAGAAGAGGCGGAGTAGATGTTAAGGCGGGTGTTATGTCGTTTAGGTCGAGAATTGAAAGGCGGAGGATCAGACAAGTCGGGGCATGAATTCTTGAAGAGGTGAGACTTCAGTTTTGAGTTGAAACCCCCATGGGTGATAAATCGATAGAGGAGCCCGAGGAACATGATGGTGTGCTATGATGAAAATTTGGGGAATTCAGAGGGAGGATCTTCCAGAGACCTGGTTCGGTTGGAGAACTTGAGACAAGTAGTGACCGGGGGGAGAAACAAGGTGCGACCGTACGTACGGTACGTACGTTATTATTTTCTATAACGTACGTACAGTACGCGTACGTTATTATGCCGTACGTTACCGTACGTTCACATCAGTTCATGACGAAAATAAAATACATAACATTATGCACAACAAAAGTCAATAATAGTTGGTGATTGACGGTCGTAAACAATTTTAGCCATTACATCAGTAATGTTCAATGATCTCTACTTTCAAACTTTTAAATTCCAAATGTCTAATGTATAATATGAAGATAATTAAGATTTTACGGCACACTTTATAGGATGGTCAGAGCCAATGGTCATTTTTATTGGTAATACTAAATTTCGGTACAGTTCGTAATTAACTACAGGCCTGCGTACGGGGAGATTAATACTGTGGATCTAAACTGATAATTTTTTACGTACGCTTACCTTATAAGACTATAGTTACATGTATATCGAGGTTCTTTGTGAATGGTCAGATAAATTTGTGGCATTTTTAACGTACGCGTACGTTATTTGTTTCGATAACGTACGTACGGTACGCGTACGTTATTCCGGCAGGTAACGTACGGTCGCACTATGGCGAGAAAGACTATCAGACAGGAGGATGATCGGTCGGTGCGGATTGTCTGGATGGTGAAGAATGCGCGAAGATATTTGGGCTGGGAGTATTGTAAGGTGTTGTAAGTTTGTGATAGGAGTTTGAAATGGATTCGCTCTGGAATTTTTAGCCAAAGCAGTGATTTAAGGATGGGAGTGATAGGGCTCCATTTCTGACCACTTACGGACCACCACATACGTAACTAAACGGAAACAAGAAGGAGGACGAGGAAAAGGAGAATACATGTAAGAGCAATCCATTAAGTTAGTCTGAGATGCAGAAATGTGTATGAAGCGTTAACGACTTCATTTTTCTTAGCCTCGGCATATGAGGGCATGTGTCCAGTCATCTCTTTCGCCACCTGATCTTTCCACCAATAGTATGCGGTGGAAACCGTTTCCACCGATTTTCCACCGCATACGATTGGTTACCACATCTGAGTTTGTTAGCGGTGCATGACGGTGGAGCCGAAGTCTCCAAACATATTTCTGCCATGCCGTGGGTTTGAAACCCCAAACTCTTACAACTACACTACCGCTTTCCCTCAACCCGGACAAGAGCACTCAAATATGTCCATCTGGTTCGTTTAACAAAAAAAACTATTGTATTTCTCAATGTCTGATACATCAACTATACTAAAATTTATTGAAAAATTGATGTTTTTTGCATCCAAGTCAAGCAAACAGAAATAATTAAATTTCAAACTGAAATTGTGCAGTCGAATGTCCTTTGCTTGACCTGCGTTTATTGGCCAGATGCACTTTCTATCAACAACTGAAATTATTCTTCTCTTTCGCCAGGACTGAGCTGGAATCACATCCGAGTAGATATCTAGGAGATATGCTAAGAATGAACGAACGAACGAATGAACGAAAGAACGATTAATGAATGAGCGAACAAACAAATGAATAAGGAATAAATGAACGAACGAATGAATCAATAGACGAACGAACGAATTAATAAAAGAACGAATGAAAAAACGAATGAATGAAAGAAAAAATAAATGAAAGAACGAATGAATGAACGACCAAACGAATGAAAGAACGAATGAATGGACGAACGAACTAACGAACTGCGAAAGAATGAATCAATAAACGAACGAACGAAATAATGAAAGAACGAATGAACGAATGAATGAACGAACGAAGGAATGAATAAGTAAATGAGCACAAGAATGAACGAATGAATGAATGAAAGAATGATCGAACGAATGAACAGATGAACGAACGAACGTGTGAAGTAGCGAATGACTGAACGAACGAATTAACAAAGGAATGAAAGAACTAACGAACGAATGAGTGAATTAATGAATTTTCAATGTAATGAGGCACTATGCAAACATAAAAAACGCCAGAGATGGTCCAGCAGAAACAGCTCGCGCAAACAGGCCTGTCATTAACCTGAATTTAATAGGTCTATTTTAAGTGTTAATGTCATTGCCACCACCGTTGTTTAATTATTTTATTTATTCCAATTATCGATAGCTTATCTATTACGTGACAATTATTATTATTATTATCATTATAATAATAATAATAATAATAATAATAATAATAATAATAATAATAATAATAATAATAATAATAATAATAATAATAATGATAATAATAATAATAATAATAATAATTCCAGCGCCTCTCTATATGCACTCAACGATTTAACGCCGTCGCTTTTCGAGGCACATTTGCACAGTTAATCGTGGACGAGGACCGCTAAACTCTGGATCTTAACGCTTCTAAGACAGTTTCAAAGTGTCTGATGGTTCATTTTAAATAATAAAATTTGTTTATTATAAAAAAAAATAAGAATAATAATAATAATTATTGGAATACCAGGAACACTGGTCAATGGTCCCATTACACTGGTTCTTTTACACTGATCCCATTACACTGATTCTTTTACACTTACCCCTTTACATTGATCTCATTACACTGATTCTTTTACACTTTTCTCATGACACCGATCATTTTACACTGATCCCATTACATTGATAATCTGGATCGCTACAACATTATCAGGACAATATGATCATTATATGGATCATAATATGATCCAGAAGAAAACTGATCTTCTCAAAGCATCGTTGTCATAGATTACCTTTTAGAGAGTGTTAATTTAAGACAAAACATAATCCAAACGAGAAATTCTGAATTCTGCCATTAAGTTTTCCAGGACGAGATTGGAGAACAGAAATATTGCAAATCGGCATTTGAATAAACTTGTTTTCGGGGTCTAATCCTACATTCCTTCGCTCAACCAGCACCCCTCAACAATCTCATTTCTTTTCCTTTTCAATAACAATCGACTTTAATGCCTATCCTACCTCTTTAACCTACTCCGAAATGCAAGCAAGCGCTGACACGCAATCGTTGGCTTACATATCCAGCACGTTACAGGATAGATCAAATAGCCAACAGACCATCGAAGCTGCCCATCGAGGCTGCTAGATAATCATGCATTTTATTTCTTACTACAAGGGCTGTAGTCGAGGGTATACGCGGGTATACAGCGTATACTCACCTCTAGCGAAATTTGAGAGCGTATACTCAGCGCTAAAGACGAGGATATACGCGGGTATACAGCGTATACTTACCTCTGTAAATACCTGAGTAATGAAATTTGGAGGAAAAAGAGAGGTTTTGACAGGTTTTTAGAGGTTTTTAGGGCGAATGACTAAAAAAAAGGTCATCAACTTTTCCAGAGACAAAATCGTAAAAAGTCAGAAAATTTGATGGGAATTTGTGAAAAGTCTGAAATTTTTCTTAGACGAATTCCTAAAAAAGGTCTTTAAATTTTTTTACGTCGCTGGTCACCGGTAGCGTATACTCACCTCAAATTTTACCACTACAGCCCTGCTTACTACTGTACAATGATACTACGTATCTGTTGTAATTATAATCCACATTGGTTTATTCTATTCCTGTAGGCACTGGTGCGTTCCGACCCGAGGCTAGATGGGATCGATCGTAATACGTTTTACGGTAGCACAATCACTATGGAGGCACCGGTGCGTTGTTTGAGGCGATATGGGATGGATCGTGATGCGTGTTGGGGTTGCACTATGGCTCTGTCTTGTTTTGTGTTGTGTAGTTGTTTGTTAGTAGCACATGCTGGGCCTCTGGCGTGGCGTAAAACCCCGTAAGCTCATAGGGCCTGTGTTTTGTCTGTTGTTTTGTGTTGTGCATTTTGAGCCGAGGGATAAGAAGGAGGGTGAAGGAAGACTGGATTAACAGGGACGTAACTAGCGTTGGGCTTGGGGGGGCTTAAGCCCCCCAAACGAAGTTGAAGCCCCCCCAAACAAGTCAAGCCGTTGTATGCCTACGGCTAAAATTCGTATGAACACTGTATGAATGATGCCATGTTCAAGGTTTAAGCCCCCCCTCAAAGGAAAAATCCTAGTTACGTGCCTGTGGATTAAAGGGAAGAGGAGCTGGACGTGGAGTCAAAGTAGGAGCGTACAGTAACGATTGGACAGTGAAACCACAGCCGCAAGAGAAGGACATTCTCAACTCAACTCACAGTGGGACAGACGCTTATCCTACTTGGCATAAAAGTTCTTCGTTACGAATCTTATGCAGTTACAAATAATTAGCAGTGTGAGGAGGTGGAACACCCCTCACACCGTCGACTGTTTCATAAAGTAATACAACTGAAAAGTTATTTTGTTCAATTTTCTTTCTGTCTTTACAGACTTTAACACGCCCTCTGATTCTCCAAATTCGCTTTTGATTCGTTAGTTGCTGTTTAACGACACTGTGCCTTAACGAAGGTGATTCGCGTCGCCCTCCTCTTTTCTTCAGACTTGGGACTGGCACTGCCATGGTACGGACAGTGGCGGAGTTTCTCGACTTTGACTGTTTTCCTGCCCTCTTATATAACAAAGTAAGTAAGCAGCACGGACCCGAAGTCCTGATAAGCACTTTGTGAAATCTTTATTGTAACTGGTCTTTGACTAATTCCATACTGAAAACATCAATACAAGTACTAAATTCACTGATTAACACAGTGACTTAGCTAAATATGGTCACTATAGAAAATATAATTGCTTATGGACCATTGATCAACTTTATAGCAACAGACCGATTTTCAAAACATCTTCATATTCTACAAGAAACAGAAGCTTTTACCTCACACCAGGCTGCCTCTGCAAACGAGGTCCTACATCTGTAAACGAGGTTTATTCGTGGTACGAGTCCACAGTTGTGTTATTCTATTCTCAAGTACATCGTTTAGAATAAGATAATAGTATTATTATAGACGAGTCAATAATATGGCTGAATCCCCAAAAATTGATACAAAAGTTTTCTCAGCTGATTTTATTTATTTTCCATTTGGCATGCTTAGTAACATAGAGAAAGTCTATTCTGACCATTCGAAAAGGGTCAATTTCAAGATCGCGTCCAAGATGGTTGCCGGGAGCTACAATTGTCTATATCTCAAGCACTATTGAACCTAGAAAGGTGGTTTTAGTGTCTAACCGTAGGGTTTATTGCGTAACATTGAGTTAAAGTAACTTTAATCACAATGTATCATTTCAAGATGGCGTCCAAATTGCCTATAATATCTCAAGCGCTGTTCAGCTTAGAAAGGTGGTTTTTGTGTTAAAGCATAGGGTTTATTGCTCAACTTTCAGTTGAAATAACTATAATCACTTAATGTATCATTTAAAGATGGCGTCCAAGATGACTGCCGGACGCTAAAACTGTGTATATCTCAAGCACTATTCAACCTAGAAAGGTGGTTTTGGTGTCTAGCCGTAGGGTTTATTGCTCAGCGTTCAGTTGAAATAACTTTAATCACTAAGTATACATACCATTTACTGGTAAATCCAAGGAGGCGGGACGCATGATCATGCCTAATATGGTCGGAAAACCTGCATTTACATTGCCATTCCGAAGAAAGGATAAAGCCAGAAAGCTTGGAAAAAAGAGAGAGCTATGGTGCAATAGCACAGTCGTATGCCGACTTCACCGTCCGGCAATATGGTGCAGGTACGGTTGTTTTGACGGATATATGAGCAAGGACTGTCCATTAAAGACAACACGCATCTGAGAATAGGACACAATGTTTATCCCGTTAGCAGCATCACTGCTGAAACAGAGTTCTCAGGCAAGAAAGCGGAGTTCCTGTCAAGAGCTATCAATATATAGAAACTGATATGGTTGGTGAGTGATGAGCTCAGAAAAAGGGATTGCACTGTGGTCAATGCACCCTGCATGGGGGTGCTGACGTAGACATAGTAAAAGCTGCGGTTGAGACACCTCTTCTACACAGTGGCGTGCCAAAGGGGGGCAGAGGGGCGAGTCGCCCCCGGCGGCACTTTTCCAGGGGCGGCAAAATAGGGTAAACGAAAAATAAAAAGATTGAATTTTGGATAAAAAAAAGAAAAAAAATAATACACTGTTACTGTATAGCAGAATAACGGTCATTATTACTCTTTCTATAGTGCAGCGCTGTATTTGCCTTTTTCGTAGCGGACACAATCATTACGCTGCTTCCACGAAATTATGAAATTAAGGCAATTATAAAAACATAATATGATATGTATTATGTATGTACTGTACACATCGCAAGTCATGCAATAAAATGTTTTTAATTATGTAATCGAATAAATTTCAGTAATAAATACAGTAAAAGAGAAAAAATCCAGAAAGGGTACAAACTGCTTTAAAAAATTGAATACGTAATATGATCGCTATGCAATATCTTAGAGAAAATAGCATATAGAAAATTAAGTGGCCAAGGCGGCATTTGGGCCCTCGCCCCGGGCGGCATTTCAGCTCCGTACGCCACTGCTTCTACACACAAGATACCGATCTCCTTGTCTTACTCCTCTACTATTTAAAGCCATATTGTAAGAGTATTTACTTCAGATCTGACAAAACAAAAGATCATTGCAAAGTGTATAACACAGAACATCTTAAGAAAATCCTCGGAAATGACAGGTGTTCTCATTTGTTATTTATCCACGTCGTGACAAGTTGCGACACGACTTCTCGCATATTCGGTGTTGACAAAAAGGATGCTTTCTAGAAGCTTGTGCATTAGAAGTTACTATAATAACGATTACAATTCAAAACTTGAGATTAGCATTGCCTTGGGAAGAGATAGCTCTGGGCAAGGACTATACGAACGAAACAGTGCCAGAGAGAAGAGGCTCAGGTTATTATAATACGAGCGGACACTGTGAGTAGCAGCCGATTAAGCAGCAGCTGAATCAAAGTGCATCGAGGCAGTCGAATGCACCTGTAGCATCGCATGTTCAGTAGTCATATAACGTTCGTCTTGGATAGAATTTTAGTTCTTGAATCAATGGCGTATATGTTGTAATTCTGATAGTCTAGGTTCACTGCTAGAGGCAATGTTGTCTCTGTTGTGCATTTGGTTCTTGAAGCAATTTCTCTGTTGCGGATTTGGTTCTGGAAGGAATGTCTCTGTTGTGTATTTGGTTCTGGAAGCAATGTCTCTGTTGTGGACAGTGCTGGGTAAAATACTCTGTAAATGTATTTCAAATAATAAATACAAATACATTTTTCAAAAGTATTTGAAATACAAATACAAAATACATTTTTCAAAATGTATTTGAAATACAAAATACAAATACATTGTTGTATTTTGTATTTGAAATACAAAATAAATGCACCTTAGCTTTGATACGTAGTCACAAATGTCGCATTAATAGTCAGTAGTCATCATGCTGCAAAAAAAAACACAATGTCAGGTTGGCAAAGTTTTCAAAGGGAAAAGTCCTTGTTCTGCTTTAACAGCCACAGTTTCTCAAAAGTTCACAGCTGAATAAATGTTAAACGGGTGTAGACGACGGAATGACCGTGTTGTAGGCCTACCTAAATGAAAATGTCCCTCACTACTGGAAAGGATGTAAGTGATTCGAGGTTTCACGATGGGTCTTCAAGATACTGCATAACTTGCAGATTTGCCTGGCTAATAGATGAATCATTTGGATGGACGTCGTAGTTGTAAAAGTTGTCATGATCTGCATTGTTCTCAGTGGCACGTTGGTTTCATTAGATTGTGTTTGGTTGGCGAATACCTCAGAAGTGTGAAGGAGGACCTTTCGGAATCTGTCTTTCTGGGAATTAGGCACCCAATGTAGTTTGAAGAATGGATGCATTACAGCAGCCAAGATATAGTGATCAACACCGGTAACTATACAAAGTTCACCAAAGATCATAAGTTAGAAGACCACTGAGTTATTATTACCGAGAAAATTTATGTTGCATGAAATTATGAGAGTAAGTAGGTAATAAATAGTATTTCTAACAAAGTATTTGATATTTCAAATACAAAATACTCTAAAAAGTATTTCAAATACAAATACAAAATACATCATTTTAAATGTATTTGAAATACAAATACATAAATACTTAAATGTATTTCAAATACTATTTCAAATACTTTGTATTTCAAATACTCCCCAGCACTGGTTGTGGATTTGGTTCTTGAAGCAACGTCTCTGTTGTGCATCTGGTTCTTGAAGCACTGTCTCTGTCGTGCATTTGGTTCTTGAAGCAATGTCTCTGTTGTGGATTTGGTTCTTGAAGCAATGTCTCTGTTGTGCATTTGGTTCTTGAAGCAATGTCGTAATTATTCTGTAGCGTAGCTCGAACATTTTCGTACAACTCGGAAGGTAGCATAATATGTTTTTTAGACATTCGTATTTGGAATGAGAGTAAACGCAACAGCATCAACGTATCAGATCATTGGACCGGTGTATCCGATCCATGTAATGTGTAGACAGACCTACCCCACTGATCTGATATTCAAAGATGGTTCAAATGGACGATTCAATCGGTTACAGAAGGAGTCAGATGGCGCAATAGAAGTTACTAATTACAATTACAATTCTAAACTTCAGATTAACATTGCCATGGGAAGAGATAGCTCTGGGCAGGGGTTAGAGGGTTAAACTCCAGTGAGTGGCCTGAGGTTAAGGAAGACAGGGTGTTCAACATTTCCCAAGCATTTGATAGCCTAGTGTGTTCCGGGACAGAACCCTGGCCACCAACGATCTTACAGTATAATTACGTATATCAATTTCTGTTGCATTTTGATTTTGAAAGCTTCTTGGGAGTAATCAACTTTGGGTTGCCTGTAGTTTTTCTCAGTCGTTCGGTATTCTTCAGTCTAGATGAAAGCCAAGCATTATATATTAAGAAATAACTATATATATATATATATATATATATATATATATATATATATATATATATATATATATATATATATACGCATCTACATTTACATAA
>OY744612.1:20587240-20734740 GCA_963556255.1 Allolobophora icterica | reverse complement strand
TATTAGCTGCAAAGTTTCTTTATGCAATTTGACGTAAATCGCAGCTTTCAATACGCAACCCCTTTCGGTGGCGCACGTAGCTTCAAAACAAATGTGGCAATTTATCTTCGTTTTATCCTTGTCTTTGGTAATCTATGAGTATTTCGGAATTGATAAAAGCGTCGAAGTCATAGATCAGGTACGGCTTTTCAACTTCGCTAGAATTGAAACAAAGTGAAAACATTCTGGCAGGATCAGTAAAGTAAAAACATATCACAATTGGGCCACACCTGCGTCGGCAATTATGAGTGAAATATGGCACCCACTAATCATCGACTCAGGAAGCAGGCCTAAATAGACTGAAAAGGTAAACTAATGAGCTCATGAAGTTAATCGTTGAAAGGAGAAAACTTAGTTATGAATAAGTCATGGCTTTATCGATTAAATGATCATCGTACAGAAACGTGCCTCAATTGTCGTCACTGCCCCAGCAAACATCGAGAAGCTCTGTGTTCCAGTCTGGAGTCAGTTGGGTCTGTGATCGCTGCGATATTTGGATTGTACACTGTACGGCCAGTGTTTAATCTAGTCCCCCTCCTCTGGGAGGGGAAACAAGGTTTCTGGGGGGACCAACGAATTTACATATTTTCATCTTCTCTTCAAAAAAAGTTGGAGACCTTTTTTTTAGTCCTTCGTCCCATTTTTTTAACTTTTTCTACAGCAATTACTCTCTGAAAAAACTTGATGACCTTTTTTTAGGAATTCATCTCTCTGGGGGGGGGGCACATGTATCCACATGTATCCTGGGGGAAATTTTCCTCCCCTAAAAAGTCTCTACATTGTAATATTGCTGGCCTCTGGGGGAAACATAAATCCTGGGGGACATTCCCCCCCCCCAGACGTCTAGATTACACACTGCTGTACGGATGTGCAGGTTCCGCGTTTCCACACATTAATTCGAGCCCATGGTGCCTTCTCATGTATTGGACCATACTTCTGGAACAGTCTCAGCTACATTTTCGTACTGTTGCCTTTCACTTAGGGCAACAGACATTTGCAACCTGTCTTAAAATGCACTTCGTTGGATCGGTTAGAAAGTTGTATGTGCTGGGCTGTTGCGAGGTACTCAGCTGCGCTGATTTAAGTGTTTTGATACATACCAACAATGCCTTTCTATGATTATCATCATCGCTGTCGTCTTTGTCGTCGTCATCGTCAAACACCAAATCGTCTATCATCGTCCTAGATACAACACACATGCAGACATACCCTGAACATGGTGTTATCTGTATGTCTTGACTCACCTTCGGCGCGGAACCCGTAGGTTGTATTATTTTTTATGATTATTGTTGTTGTTGTCATTATCATTATTATTTGTCATATATAGTAGTCCTGATTCGTGGGACAAGGAAATCATAGCGGTTACGCGATCGTAATGGACGAAGGGAAGCAGCTGAAACTGACAGACGAAAAAGGTCACAGAGGTAATTGTGTGCTAAGCCTGTATAAGACCGAAGGACTAAAGTGAGAACCTTAAGCTGAATCCGAGCAGTCAGGGAAAGCCATTGAAGATGATCGAACATAAAAGAGGAAATATGAGACGAGCGAGGAAGTCGGGTATTAACCTGGCCAAAACATTCAAAACCGTTTGGAGGGAAGATAGACGGACATTTGGCAGACCAATCAAAAGAGAATTGCAGTAGTCAATTCTGAACTTTAAGTTCGAAGAGATAAGCAGGCGACGCAGGTCGGCTTCCAGGGTTGGCTGGAATCAATCAAACACAGAGTCAGTAGACGAAAGGATAGGCGGAGATACATTAGTGGTAGAAGCACGAAGGCCATCGACCTTGGCAGAAATCATCGTCAGGAAGTCGTTAGCATAGAAGGTGGGGTCTTCTGACTGTCGAGAATCCCATAAGACCGGAAATGGATGACCATAGTCGTTTTCGATTTTTCTCATCTCGAAAGACCAGGTTTTCTCAGTAAGCCGTCTCTTTCGAAAGGTAAAGCTGGTGGAGAGTGCGAAGCTGTGGTCAACCGACCAGCGGGATCCTTTATCCGACGAAAGCGGCGTTCAAAATAACGAGCGCGTCGGCGTGTCTGTGACAGTTCCGATCGAACCAGACAGATAGAAGTCTGCAGCGATGTTTACAAATTAACGGACAATAAATAACCCAAGGGGTGAAAAGTTAGGTACCCTGGTTTTTCAGCTGAAGGGATATTTCAAACTAAGTTGAGAAATGAAAGTCCGATAGCCTGTAAAGCTTGGATCATAGCATAACAGAACATCATTTTTATTGGTCCAAATTAAACATATCAGGTTTGAAAAAATGTGGAACTCCACCAGTGAGCAGCCATTTCCTCATATGCTGTCTGAATACTTTTAAATTGGGAAGAGTTTTAGGGGTGTTGAGTAAATTTTTCCATGTCAGAGGAACCCTACAGTTTATAGTGAATTTGCGAGAATTGGTTCTGGCATAGGCACTCCTTAAGGCTAGAGAATTTCTAGTGGCATATGAATGAACCTCTAGGTTGGTAGTAAACAGGCTAGAGTATTTTTATGGTAATAATTTATTTGCATAGAGAAACATAAAGTCACTTATTTGGTAGACCAACACCAAAGTTTGGTCCAGTTTAAGAATTTCCAACTGTAAGAATAAATCGTTAATATGTGTTAGACACTGGGACCTTGTTATCACACGTATAATCCTTTTTGTAAAGTCACCAGTCTGTGAAGTCTGGAGCTATAGTTTGAGGCCCAAACCATGGTACAATAGGATAGGTATGGATAAATCATGGTATAGTATAAAGAAATAAGAATGTTAGGCGGAAATAAGTGAGAAATTCTCTTTATAACTCCTATGTTCTTTGCTATTTATGCGAAATATGCCCAATGTGGTTATTCCAGGTTAAATGTTGGTCTAAATAACTTCCCAGAAATTTGACAAATTCACTTAGGGGATTTCAGTAGAGTCTATAATAACTTTTTCTGATAAATTAGGGATAATTTTTCTATGCGAAGAGAATAAAATATAGTTGGTTTTATTAAGATTTAATGATAACTTATTTGCCTTAAGCCAATTAGATATTAATAATAACCCTTTATTTAGTAGTATAAGTAGGCCTAGGTCGTGGTAAGAAATATGAGAAAGAAAAACATTAGAGTCGTCTGTAAAGAGTACAAAGTTCAGTAAAGAAGATGAGTTTTGGAGATCGTTAATGTAAAGTAACAACAACAGTGGACCAAGAATCGATCCTTGCGGAACTCCAATTTCTAATTACTTAAATGTTGAGCAGACGCCATTACATTTAACTTGTTGGAAAAGTGCAGAAAGATAGTCCTTAAACCAAGCAAGGGGTAAACCTGTCACTCCATAATTACATAATTTGCTAAGTAGTATGTAATGATCCACTGTATCGAATGCCTTCGATAGATCCAAAAATATACCTACAGAGAACTCATCACGGTCGATTGCTTGTGTTATTTTATCGTGTATGTTAATTATTGGGAGAACAGTGGAGTTACCTGGTCTGAAACCGTGTTGAAATGGGTATGGTATGTTTTTTTTCTATATTACATAATCTTTTAGTCGCTGATAAACTACTTTTTCCATTTATTTTTAAAAAGGGTAATATAGAGTTCGGCCTATACTTATTTAGATCATCCCTATTTCCTTGCTTAAAAATTGGTGGATAATTTCATCTTGGTAAGAACAATGCCAGTTTTTATTGAGCATTTAAATATATGGGATAAAGGAATTGATATTAGGGACAAATTAGGACTTATGATGCTGGGATCAAGGTGGTCCGGGACTGAACTATGAGAAATTTGCATGGATGTATTGATTGAAAGGAGTTCGCCTGTACTATTTGAGTATAGAACAAAGGACTTAGTAGGTGAGGGTAAGAGATAGTCGGTTTAATTGGAATTAGTGGTCGGAATTTTGGCACGAAGATTACGGGTCACCTCAGTAAAGTATTCATTTAATTTATCTGCTATGAGCCCGTAATCTTTAATTGTTTGGTTATCCACAATTAGCGATTCAATTCCAGCATCAAGTGTATTAGAGTTAAGAATAGATCTAATAGTGGCCCAGGTCATTTTTAAGTCCTTTCCATATTTGGCAAATTCTAAGGCATAATAGTTCTGTATTGTTTTTGTTTTTAAGGATTTAAAGATATTCCTATAAACAATAAATTTATCTTTATACCCCTGAGTTGGAATTTTTAATATATTTTAGGTACAAATCATTTTTCTCATTACAAGATTTTAATAGACCCCTTGTCATCCAGGGCTGGTTAGTACTTTTGTAGTAACGGGATTTTACTGGACACTTTGGAAAGGCACAGTTATAAGCCGCTGTTAGTATGTTGATTGAAGAATCATAGGCACTGTTAGGGTCCTTTTCGAGACAGTGATTATAAATGGGGGCAAAGTTCATTTGGGATAGAAGCCGTACAAAATGTTCCTTATTAGAGTCATTTATTACTCTTTTAGGTTTATAATTATGGTACCTCCCCCAATTGAAGTGATTGATAATGAAACAAGATTATTATGGGCAGGTGATCAGAAATATCAGACACTATTATAGAAGAATTAACCATCCGGGGACCACAAGTTAGTGATAATGTTGTCTATTAGAGTGGCACTACTATTAGTGATTCTTGTGGGCGAACTATAGAAGGTAATGACTGGTAAGAAGATAGGGTGTCGAAGAAAATGTTGGTTAGAGGATGGGCACTGGTGTTAAGCAGATCAGTATTAAAGTCCCCAATTAACCATCCGGGGGCTTTTTGAAAAGCCCAGCCAGAAGTTGCTCAAAATCTTCATTAAATGCTTGTATCATAGTGCGACCGTACGTTACCTCCCGGAATAACGTACGCGTACTGTACGTACGTTATAAAAAAAATAACGTACGCGTTCCGTACGCGTACGTTAAAAATGCCAGTATTATGCCACAAATTTATCTGATCATTCACAAAGAACCTCGATATACATACATGTACATGTAACAATAGTCTTATAAGGTACGCGTACGTCAAAAATGATTAGTTTAGCTCTACAGTATTCGTCTCCCCGTACGCAGGCCTAGTTATTTACGAACGGTACCGGAATTTAGTATTACCAATATTAGTGTGCCGTAAAATCTTAAATATTCTTCACACTGGGGTGGGGGCTATATATTAGACAGAATATTAGCAATTTCGAATTTAAAAGTTTGAAAGTAGAGATCATTGAACAGCCACAGATGACTGGTGTAATAGCTAAAATTGTTTACGACCGCCAATCACCAACTATTATTGACTTTCCTCAGTCTTGTTGTCCTCGAGACCGAGGTCTTGGTCTCGAGTGCGCTCGTGTTCGTTTTTAAAAGTCTTGGTCTTGGTCTTGGTCTTGACGTTCAAAGTCTTGGTATTGGTCTTGGTCTTGAGGTTCAAGGTCTTGGTCTTGGTCTTGGTCTTGGTCTTGAGGTTCAAAGTCTTGGTCTTGGTTTTTCAAGACCAAGACCAAGACCGACCTAAAATTTTAATTTTTTCCGCGCCATAGCGGTCAATAACGGTCGCACCTCTGGCCCATAGCCAATAATAGATAGCTCTTGTCTGGTCAACCGAGAGCCAGACGAACTGACTAACAGGCAGTTAGACTTTCAGCCACACATGTAACCCCGGCAGACTGATCCCCGCGATCAGTGCGCAGGCCAGGCGCCAAAGATCTGGGCCACAGTTACACTCCTCTTGGAAATATCTTACATCATGCACCCTCGCTCTCCGTCTTATGGTTGACATCTTAGTCATATCGGGATGTGGAGTTGTAGGTCAAGTCCGTATATGGACCTACTCTCATACTGGTGGCCTTGATATGACTCCTCACCCTGATTGCACTCACAATCTCAGAATGTGTGTGTGTGTGTGTGTGTGTGTGTGTGTGTGTGTGTGTGTGTGTGTGTGTGTACGTGTACACACACGGTTTGGCTACGTTTGACCAGGTTAATACCAAGGTTAATCGTGTCTGATGTGTGTGTATATATATATATATATATATATATATATTCAGGGGCGTCTACACCATAGAAACCTTGGAGCAAATGCTCCATACAAGAAATGGGGGGAGATCTGTCAGTGTGTGTGCCACCATTTTTTAGGGGAGGAAGGAACGGGGAGGGGGAAGAAGAGGGGAAAAGGGACGTTGCTCCAATGACTTAGGGGGATAGACGCCCCTGTGTATATATATATATACGCCTCTGAGGAATAGTGTGGATATGATTGTGATTTTTGGGTCGTGGTCTTGGTCTTGGTCTTGGTCTTGAGGTTCAAGGTCTTGGTCTTGGTCTTGAGGTTCAAGGTCTTGGTCTTGGTCTTGGTCTTGAGGTTCAAGGTCTTGGTCTTGGTCTTGGTCTTGAGGTTCAAGGTCTTGGTCTTGGTCTTGGTTTTAAGGTTTATGGTCTTGATAACAAGACTGACTTTCCTTGTGCATAATGTTATGTATTTCATTTTCGTCATGAACAGATGTGAACGTACGGTAACGTACGGCATAATAACGTACGCGTACCGTACGTACGTTATAGAAAATAATAACGTACGTACCGTACGTGCGGTCGCACCTTGGCTTGTATAGGTTGCCCGGGTGGTTTTTATATTACACCTATAAACAGAGGACAGCCTTTAGTTTGGGGAAGCCTGACAAATAGACACACATATGAGTCATGTGACGATTTAGTATTAAACGGTTGAAATGTTAATTGTTGTTTTATAAAAACACCATATGAAACTATATAGTAAGCAGATCAAAGACTCATTCGTCAAACATCTGATCCACCGACAGTGAATATTGTAACGGGGTGGTAGCTAGCCTACTCCACATTCGTTCATAGAATGATTTGAAACAAAGAGCGAGACTGACTGACAGGTTTATTCACTTCACCTTGTGAGATTTTTGTTTAACGACTACAGTGTAATATTTACATAAATCCCGTACTTCACTTTGTGAATGGACAAGAGTGATATTTTAGTTTAAAGACTACAGTGTAATACCGACATAAATTTCGTTTGTCTTTCGTGCTAAGGTTTAATTTAAAGTAAATGAAACCGCGCAAAAGTTTGCTAAAATTAATTAATTGCTCATCTTTTGCAAATCAGTTACGTTTGATCATCATTCGGCTGGATGAAACAAAATAAAGAGGGGCCGATCTATTCGGTGCAAGAGTTCCCCAAATATTCAAACTGGTTTTGATGGCGTTTAAGCAAGATGTTCCACAATCGTTAAACCACCAACCACCAACTATTGCGCAGTTACCCCAACTGGCAAAGTCGTTATCTCTGTCGATGGTAGTGAATTTCATTCCATTTGTAACATGCCTTGGGAAAGCCGCAAAGTTGAATGCATCTCCAGCATCTCCTGTGTAGCCTGACACCGACAGAACATAACTTGTGGTCTCGTTACTCAAGCGGAAAGATGCATACTCGGCTGAATACCATTTCTTTGTTGCGGTCGACTGCACTTCGATCCTCAGCTTCCAGTTTCCAGTTGATATCAGCTGGTACAGATTTTCATTTCCAAACCAGTAGTGAATTCCAGCTGGGTCTCCAAAACCATTTCGGTAGTCAATCCAGGACCGGTTAAATATCGTACTGTTATCCAGTACGTGCTTTTGGACGATCAGCCAACCGTGAATAAAGATCGCTGCAGTTGGTTGCATTATATTCGGTATGATCAAACTGACGTTCAGGTAATCAGCTTTAAAATCTAGAAAAAATATAAACTTAACTAAGTAATAAGGAAACAGGTATTTTATTAAAATCAACATATAAACATATTATGCCACGTAGTGAACGTAATATCAGCGGAATTCACTATGTCGACGCTTTCTCAATTTCAACTAGCACTGAAACTAACTACAGTTAATTAACTCTCATTCAGTTCAAAGTAGCGTAATTTAATCTCCAAAACATCTTAGCGTCACACAAATGCGGCTTTCGAGGGACCAGTTTAGAATCCGGCGCAATATCAACTCGAGTGTTCAGAATTACTTGCCTCGATCATACATTCTCTCTCCATTACGGCGCACATGCATGTGGGGTACGGTAGTTAGTATTGTTTCTGCCAAACGTCCTCATGATAGCAAGCACGAAATCACATGATATTCATCATAGATTATTATTACGATTGGTTGGAAATTAATTTTACCTCCTTCTACAGCATAGATTAGAATAGAATACCAGACAATGCAATATATTACAAAAGAAGAGAATACAATAAACTAGAATTCCAGTAAACCGTGCCATTAAAATAGATAACATTGTTTATTTTAAACCATGGACGCCCAAAATATTTCGGCATTGGGGAAAAATATGAAAGAAGACACCTCGACCTGGTGTGAACTACGAGAGTGTTCATCTGTGAATTCCAGGACAGGTGATCAATCTTTCCAATACGTACCACACTCACGTCTCACGACACCTTCATGTTTAAGTGAATTATGCAAATATGCTTGAGCTGTGATAGTTATCCTTACCAATGTTTACCGGTGCACATGTGGTCCAAGTGCGTCCCGCCGAGTAGCATCCGATATCCAGTGGATTTGTGATGTTGCGTTCACAGGAGTAAGAGATGTTTCCCTCGTATGTGAAAGGGAACGAACAACACGGAGGGAGGACAACCGAGTTGGAATGAGACACTGTAACAGTCAAGGATATTAAAATCTTTAAAGACTGCAAAATCCGTTCTTAATCATAATGGTAAAAGCCCAGACTTTTAGACGAACAGCTTCATAAGCGATCGACTTAGTAGGTTTACACAGGCCAGTTGTTTGACCAAACCTCCCGTAAACACTTGATTTCGTGCTCGCTCAAACGCGTGTTCAGTTCAAATTCAATGTTATCGGTATCACAATACCTGATAGCGTTAATATTAGCAGAGATTGAATCGAATCCCTAGTTTAAAGGTGACAGACAATACTATTTTTCACATTCTTGCTAGCGAGGCTAAATCTAATCGAAGTGCTTACATTATAGACACTGGCGTAAACTTGTCCAAAATACTGGGGAGGAGGAGGCATTTGGTTATTCATTCTACACTTGTTGCGTTGGGTGTAAAGTCAATCTCAATTATTGGGGGAGGCACATACCCCCCCCCCCGAGTCTACGCCTATGATTATAGATGTAAGAAGAAGAATGGTGACGTATTTTTGACGTGAATAAAAGAACCTTAGGCCTATAATTATATATTATATATATATATAATTATTGGCCAAATTATATATTATCTTTTATTCATACCTTTTGCATCGCAGGTTGTCAAATTAAATGTGTCCTGGCGCTAAAATAATAAACATGCACCCCTTTAAGCACAACGTTATATGTTTTAAATGCGCAATCTTAATTTAATATTGGTTCAAAACTTGGAAGTGAAATAGTTATTGGAAATAGTTTGTTTTTCATACTCTATGTATGATCGTCGCACAATTAGGTTAAAATTGAACTCAATTATCATAAGCTACCCCTACGAAATGTTTGCGAAAACACTCTATTTCCAACCTCTGCGGAATGGAAATTCTAGCTATATATAGATACAGTGCTAAACAGAATGCGGATTTAAACAAAAGGTCTGTCTAGACAAATAACAATACAACGAAACATGGCGATGCATTATATACGTAATAACGTACTGGTTGAAACGTAAAGGCCTTGCAAAGGAAAGGTTGAAGGTATAGCATACAACCAATGACATTTCTAAAGGTAAATGCACGCTGTGATCTACAGAAGCTGTTCTGTTAAATTGGAGGTCCTGCCTTTTGATGAATTGCGTCGAGCCTCAGCTATAATATGCTATCAAGAGAAAGCTTCTGAGAAGGTTTCATAGAGGCGAGTAGGCCTACCAACAAACACAATACCACGTGGATGAAACAATAGATTGAGAGCTTGCGTCTCACGTCATCCTTTTGACTTCAAGACAAAGCTTTGAAGCGTTTCTATGGAAACGCGTAAACGAATACACGATACTCTTCGGATAAATTTCTATGGAGACGCATTAATAATGCACAAGCAGCTTGAGAAGTTCATAGAGAGACGAGTTAAACAATGCACTGCCTTGGCGATTCACGGATGAAAGGACTGCAGTTGACACTGCAAATGTTGAAAGAGTGTACGTATATAACAAAACTACGTCTAACACACTCATTTCATCCATTCTTGTTGTCCTCGAGACCAAGGTCTTGGTCTCGAGTGCACTCGACTTCATTTTTAAAAGTCTTGGTCTTGAGACCAAAAGTCTTGGTCTGGGTCTTGAGGTTCAAAGTCTTGGTCTTGATCTCGGTCTTGAGATTCAGAGTCTTGGTCTTGATCTTACAAGACCAAGAACAAGACTGTTGTCAGTATGAACAGTCATTTTACAAAATGCAAGAATTTCAAAAATGTTTCCAATAATTACTAATACAATTGCTTTAGTACATACACGGTGTGAATGAGACTTTACTGTTGTTTTGGATAATTATTTTGACTTCAGGTAATTTACTATGGAATGATTTCAAAACAGACTCACGATTTGAACATCTAAATCCATTTCTTGGAAAGCTGCTGTGCCAGAGATTTCAGTACGTACTGTATAGAACGTATTTTTTTCATATTTCAGCAGTTTTGAGGCCCCACAGGTCACGTCTTGGTCAGAAAATTCTGAGCGAATTGGTTTTTTTTATAAAATGCAACAACCATTTCGAATAACTTTTCGCATGAAGAACTTTTGTAAATACGAATTGGGAATTCTCTGCAGTCTGCATTTAGAGTTGTTTTGCTTTAATAAAATAAAAGACTCATGTTTTCATTAAAATAACGAGTAATCCGACTGGACAATCTTTTTTTTGTAAGGAAGTCTGGATATGATTGTGATTTGTTGGGTCTTGGTCTCGGTCTTGGTCTTGAGTTTCAAGTCTTGGTCTTGGTCCTGGTCTTGAGGTTCAAGGTCTTGGTCTTGAGGTTCAAAGTCTTGGTCTTGAGGTTCAAAGTCTTGGTCTTGGTATTGAGCTTTGAGGCCTTGACAACAAGACTGATTTCATCACGCGAGCCTGAGAAGATGCCAACCCTTACTGATTACATGGTGTAATGTACACCGTGACATATACTACTAGCTCCCCGCCACACTCTTCCCATGCCCACAGGTTCCTTCAAATCTTTTCTGACAAGATCTCGATTGACTAAGTTTTCCAATGTTCCTTCCTCGTACCCCTAATTTCCACCAGGTTCTCAATCTATTCCAACCAACAACGCGAATTGAGATTAGTGATCTGGTTTTCTCGTCTCCGAGTAAGCAATATGCCCTAGATGTTGTTCATATTCCTCTTCTAAAAGTATGCTTCAATGTCTTGATCCCAATCATCGCATCAGTCGTTAGCTTTTTCTCTCAGAAGGCTGCCTCCTCGTCAGATTTGTTCGTGTCACATTTTCTCCTCTTATTCTCCATCTCTAATGATCTATCAAATTAGCACCTCATTTACACTTTCAGTCTCATCTAAAAAAAATCTTCAAAAAAATAGTTGCTAATCGCCTGAGCTGTCAAATCTCGTCCCGCAACCTGTACCTTAATTTCCAATAGGCCTACCGCAAAACCGCTCCACCCAAAAAGTACTACTTATCATTCGCAATGATATAATCAGCTCGAACAGAAAAAGGAAAGTCAGTGCTCTTTTTCTCATGAACATATCCACTGCTTTTGAAACCGTTGATCATAATGCACTTCTTCACCTTCCTCCTCAAACACAGGTTCAGTTATCTCGTGCAACTCTCAGTTGGTTCGAATCGTACATGCACGTCCCTACTAAATCAATAAATCAACACGTTGTCTGGGATTGCGGTTTACCAAAAGGTTATCTTTTGGGTTTGTTACTGCACAAAAACAACATATACGTTCGGCACACAAACCTAGCATCATTAAACTCCAACATGTTCGAAATTACTGAACAAATTCTGCATTTAAACGAAATAATTCGTCGAAATGACGAGAATGTCGATCAAAGACCAGCATGGCCAGTGAAATGAATCATTATGATCGTCCTACCTTATCTAATCTTACAGAGCCTCACCTTGTTTGTGTAAATAATTATTATGCTATGGTAGATATCTTGCCTTGTAATGTGAGCATCCGTCCACAATTCGGAATAAATCCATTGGATTGTAGTAGAAGAGTTCACACCTGTTGGTTTTCTCGCAGTAGTTTGCAGATAAGCAATCGGCTTTTGAAACACAGTAGTCTAACAGACAGCGTAAACTGCTTGGGACATTTTGGACAACGGCGGACGGTGTGTTCATCGGGGTGATCAACTGACCAATGCTGTTCTTCAATAGAATGAAGAGGTTGGACTTCTGCAAGCCTTCCACTGCTGACGGAGCAGTATTTGTACTCAGAAGTGCCCAGAAAATAAGAATAGGAAAATACATGTTTGTCTAAAATCAAACAAATTGGAAACAGCACTTGATCATGGCAGGTAATAGTTTCGTCTATGCGTGAATTTCGATCTTAATCCTCATATCAAAATTTATGCAACTATAGCCTCCTCTACGCGCATAGAGGCCGCTTTGCTTACGTGTTTAGAGAGCTCGACTTGTAAAGCAGAGTAGGCCTACGTGTTCGAGCACAACTGCTCAGCGTCATCTATACTTGCTGTGTGGTCGTGCGAATTTCAATATTCTGAAAGTAGATGGAAATCCAAATTGTCTCTGCTTTCCTACCTTCCTCCCACTCGCTCACCTTCTATGCCTCGCCATCTATCTTCCTCCTCTTTTCCTCTCTTTTCGCTTCATTTTTCACATCTATCCTCTCTATATGTCTGTCTCTCCATCCTTTCTCACCTACATCCCTTTTCACACTCTGTCTCCCTGTCAATCTTCGCCTCATCTTCTGCCTTCTTTGTTTTATCTACTCTCCATACCTCACTGCCTTCCCCTCCATTTCTGCTACTCTTCTCTCTCCTCTTTGCTTCTGGTTATTTCCGCGCCTCCTTCCTCCTCTTTCTTTTCCTCCCTCCATTCCTCACTTCATGCCCTTTCTCTCTCCTTCCTTTGTCCATCTCTCTAAATTTTCACTACTGTCGAGGAAAATGAAGTAGCTTACACTTTGAACCCATTCTCGTCATTCTGGATAAGCTTCACGGACTGTTTTTATTCACATTCTTGCAAGAAGATCATACTGTCGTAATCTACTAAAATTCAATTGCAGTTGACTGATTTCTGAGGCATGGCTATCTAGTTTTCCGAAATGCAGCTTGTCTGAGATTTACGACTCACACGAGATGCGAGTCGTAAAGTCGTGTGAGTCGTAAATCTCAGAAGTTAAAGCAACTGCCAAAGTAGTTAAGAAGCAGACCTGTAAAATCTGTTTTACATCAATCTAAACAAATAATGGAAGCACAAAAACGAGAAAAGTTGGATTTGAAGAACGTGAATTGATTTTATAAATACCAAATATTCTTCGTTTCATAGCAATTTCATCCAATATGCGGATCGCCAATCCGAAATTAAGCCACTTGTAGAAAATTGCAATGTTAAATATCCAAAAGCCGTCATTTAGGCTTTAGAAATTTGATATACTATAAACTCTTGGTAGTCCATGACAGCCGGAATGTGTGCTAGTTTGATGATGGCTAGGTCTATGTTTAAGCCTTTCTGATGCTGGAACTGGCCATTTGGGGAGGGTATCATATGATTCATATCGAGGATGACTGTGCATATGTGTGTGGTGTGTGTAGGACTCTCTTGCACTTCGGAACTTAGCCTACAGCCTACATCCTGAGACACTGCTCACTTTGAAAGTGAGGGTCAATTTACCTCCTCCCGACTTACATGCGTGAAAATAGACAGAATGGCAATACTTGGGAAAGCACAGTTGAAAGTAGACCTAGCCGATTGGATAATGATGGGCATTGTTTATTAGAAAAGTGGGGGTACAGTAACCAAGTTTCTAAATTACGCTTATCACCATGGACTGGACTGAGCTAAACGTCTTCATGCCAGGCCCGTTCTGGCAGTCCACCACGACGGGTGGGTCTGGTCTTGGGGGCGCCGTCACACAAGAGGGGCGAGGGGGCGAACCGCTCCTCCGGACCAATGGCTAAATCCGCCACTGTAATACCTTAAACCTTCCATAAATCTCTCACCCAGGACGGGAGACCGAAATATATAGACCATGGAGAATCAGACGACAGGACGTCGTCGCCAATTGAAAGACACCGACGCGTATACATGTCGCGCCGACGTCCGTCTCTCTGTCCTTGTTGGAAGCTTTGCCTGTGCCTCTCAAAATATCGCTGCCTACCATCTACCCCTCTCATTTTTAGTCATCACCAGACTCATTCAAACGTGGGAACAGTTGCATTCGTCGCCTCCCCTATTTCAATGTCTGGGAATAGTTCAGCATCGTCCCCGACAAAGACGAACATAATTATAGCCCTCTCCTCATTACGTAAAGCCCTCTTCATTTCTCAACAGCAACCACAGTCACTCGTCGCGGTTACTCGATTGGTCGTCAGGCTTCCACCAGGCGTCGCTCTACTATTCAAACAAGGCAATCGATTATACTTTGATCTACGGACAGGTCGCTCTATAAAACTATAAAAAAAAGAATATAGCGGCAGCAAGCGGAAGTAAACGTTAGAGCTTGCAACGTCATACGTCGTTACATTATCATCATCATCATCTTCATCGTCATCATCATCGTCATCATCATCATCATCATCATCATCATCATCATCATCATCATCATCATCATCATCATCGTCATCGTCGTCGTCCTCCTCCTCCTCTTCATCATCATCATCATCATCATCATCATCATCATCATCATCATCATCATCATCATCATCATCATCATCATCATCATAGCCACTGATACCATACTGATCCTACTCCCAGCACTCCCACTTTCCTGCTTCGCGAATAAAGCGTGTCGCCGAATGATTCACCGTATTCGGGCTCTGATGAGAGACTAGTTTTTACACATTAAACCAATTTCAAAGTTGTGCTACTATTTATCGACTGTAGGAACCGTTTATGACGGTTGGCAGGCGCCGTTACAAAAGGCTACGTTGACAAGGTAACGCGTCAACAAAACAAACACCAATAGGCTTCAGCATAAAAATTTTTAAATGAGCATCGACAAAAGAGAGCTCAACGTGACAGCGTCCAGGGAATATTGCTGTGTCTAATAAATAATGACCTTGTTGTAAATCCTAGTATCCGTGCAGTAATTCCACTGCATGCATCAGCGATTTGAGGAATCATCCGAGATCAGGCTTTCAAAGATAAAGCAGTATATAACCTATATCATCGTAGGTTTTACTCTCAACTAGAAAATTCGTCTCCGCTTCATGGCGATCAGGAATTAGTTAATGGCGAACAAATTTATCTGAGCTGCGACTAATCTGAGTTTTAATTCGACCTACGATTTTGATTTGACATCAGCTCGTGAGGTTTGCTTCGTCAATATAAGTTAAGCGTAAATGTTTTAGATGTTTATTGCTTTAAACGTGTCTTTTAGCTTGGTTATGTTCTTGTTCGTGGTGCGCAAGCTGTTTCGGTTGCTGGACCTAGATCTTAAACCTAGATATGAACTCTCTTCCTGTATCTGTTAGCCCTACACAATTGCTCATGTAATTTTGTTCTCAACTTAAAATTTATCTTTTCAAGTTGCTTTCCCGCCATTGTTTGCCTTTCTGTCTTAGTGGTTTTATCGTTTGGGTACTGAACTGATTTTGTTGCGCCATTGCTTTATGTCCTTTTCATAGGCCTACCGGCGCGATAGAAATTACAAATTAATTTAAAAAATTTTAACGACATATAATTTTTATGGTTGCAGAAAAATTTGACTTCAATCTTATCGCATCTCACGTGTTACATTCTAATACCACCGTATATGATTGGTATGAGTGACTGTTGCTAGGTCTAAATGTTGATATAGCCGTTATATTTCTAGCGGTTTTCACTTTAACTTTGAATCCAGATATTTACTATACCCGCATTATTTTTGCAAAACACTAAGATGTAGCACTGTCACCCTATGACTATGCCGAATCAATCAAATATTTGTATGAGGCTCACAGTTAAATGCTCCTAGACGAAATATTAGCTCTAAATTGTGATAAATTGGATATAATTATAGATTGTAATATCATTGTATCCTGTTTGCTGAAACTAGTAAACGTAAACCCACGGGAAAGCTGAGTGGAGCATCTATAGGCGTAAAATTATACTGCGAGCTAGTCTTGAAGCAAATGCCAAACAAACAAACAAAAATGCTTGAAACTTACAACATTTATTACAAAGTGCCTACAGCAAGTGAAAATATAAGATTTTCAGGCTACTTGTTTGAGTCTACAATTTTGCTAGCGCTGCAACTGAAACAGTGGCAGCTGTTGAATTACAACCTAAGAAGGACGAAGAAGCTGTTCACTTGCACTCAGGACCTTCAACTTCAAGAGAAATTGTCAAATTCGATGATGATCAACAGAGAACGGACAGTGTCCACCAACCGCTGGGGCCTACGTGCAGAGTCGGAGTTCCCTTCTGATCCAGGACGCTACATTAACACGATTTTAAGCACAAGACTTATGCGAATTCAATGTGAGCACAGCCCTTGTCAACCCGACCTGAATGAACCATTTCAGTTTCCTACGGATCGACTTGTGAAGAAAGTTCCGAACTTCATGGTACACCAAAAAAATTGGAAAGGGAGATATCAAACAGGAAAGAAGTTGGCTTTGTTTTTTTCTCTAGTAAACCAACAAATGTATTGTCATGCTTGTTGGTTATTTGCTTATTTTAATTCTGAAGATTTCCAGTTTCTGGAGTCTCAAATTGGAAAAAGAGTGTTGAAAATATTATAGAACATGAAACATCTAACCAGCATTTGACTGCAATGCTCCAGTATTATCTTTTGCTACCATATTTTGGTATGAGGATTAAGATCGAAATTCACTCATAGACGAAACTATTACCTGCTATGATCAAGTGCTCTTTCCAATTGGTTTGATTTCAGACAAACATGTATTTCCCTATTCTTATTTTCTGGGCACTTCTGAGTACAAATACTGCTGCATCAGCAGTGGAAGGCTTGCAGAAGTCCAACCTCTTCATTCTATTGAAGAACAGCACGAATGAATGAAAGAATGAATGAATAGTACGGGGTAGAGTAATACAATAAGTCACTTAGGTCTATAAAAGGGAGCTTGATGAAAGCCAATGCTTAATTGCTTATGCTCGACTTAGACTCTATTTCTAGTTTAGCAACAGAAGTCTACTATTGTGCGTGACGAACAGCTGTCAGGAGTGAAAAGAAAATGTCGCAGCTCGTAACTGCGCAATATAGGTTACAGCAAAAAGCTATAAATTGGCCGGCCTACCGAATGATTGACGGAATGATTTATCGTATGACTGACTGACTGACTGAATGAATGAATGAATAAGTCAATCAACAAATGAACGAACGAAAGAACAAATAACAGAACTACTCACCTGGGGTAAAAACCGGCGCAACAGGCGGAAACAAAACACATCAAACGCTCTCAGGACATATTTAATTTCGCCATCGAAAGCTTCGCGATTCAAACAATAACGTAATGCCACGAAATTCATAAACAAGAAGAAAATAATAACTGGGAAATTATTAGCGATTAGTTCATATTCAAGTCCCTGAGGGATCCTGTATCCCTCGGAGCATAAAAATAATAATAATAACTTCATGAGGTTTAGCTAACTCAGCCATTTCTTTTGCAGAGGTTTTTTTTTAAATCCCCCAAGTGATCATCGGAGAAAACAGTTCATCGGCGAAAATAGTATCAGTAATAACAACAGCAATAATATTAACAATAACATTAATAATAATAATAATAATAATAATAATAATAATAATAATAATAATATCAAGCCTAACGTAGCAATATCTTTTGTTGTGAGCTGTGTGATATTTAATTTGTTGTCAACATATCAGTGCATCTCTTCATGTCTTAACCGTGAACACGGGGGCCCGATAGCGCATTGGATAACATCTAGCGTGGAGTGCGAGAGGTACAGAGATCGAGTCCCATGGGCGGACATGCCTTGTAGGCTGCAATTTGCGCCGTGTATTGCAGGTTGTCTGTTCTGTTAGTAGTTAAGATTTATCGCATAACATGTACTTGTACAGCGCAGTGCGTTTGCAGGCGCTTAATTAAAGAATAAATATTATTATTATTATTATTATTATTATTATTATTATTATTATTATTATTATTATTATTATTATTATTATTATTATTATTATTATTATTATTATTATTATTATTATTATTATTATTATTATTATTATTATTATTATTATTATTATTATTATTATTATTATTATTATTATTATTGTGAACTGAGTTTCGTGTACAGTCTTACAGTGCGAGATATTAGCGTATATATTTAGTGCGCTTACTTTAGTTTCACGTGTATATGTATATATGATAAATGCATAACGTTTAATTGTACTGTCTTAGTGACACGCGCGGCCGGCCGATCTGGGCAGCGGCGCGCTATATGTATATTATAAGATTTCGCTTATGCGCACAGAAGACAGGTGTGTCAAGAGGCGCGAAGAATTATGCTGACTAGAGAAGTTTGAATTCGAGTGTGTTCGCTGTAGTAGTGTGGCTGACTAGTTGAGTTGTAATCGAATTGAGTTCTGTCTGTTTGTTTCTTATAAAACTGAAAAGATATTAAACTGTGTTGCTGATTAATTCAGGTTATACTTATACGTAGAATTAGTGTTCAAAAGGTGAACGTTAAATAGGCGTTAAGTACGAAGAGAACAAGGATTTAATCAGAAGGATTGTCAACGGAAGGATTGGGTTGACATTATTGGTGGCAGCGGCGGGATGGATAAAAACTCACGGTGGAATAGCGACGGTGTGGATAACAACTCACGGTGGATAAATACTCACGGTGGAATAAATACTCACGGTGGATATAAACTCACGGTGGATTAAAATTCACGTTATCACCTCCTTCGGCGGATAAAAGAATTTACAACGGTGATAAAAGAATTTACAACGGTGTTAGAAGAATCTACGACGGTGTTAGAAGAATCTACGCGTTGTGTGCTGTGTGACGAGTTTACGATATCAACGACGGTGGAACACGAGAAACGGTATAAATATTTCGTTGTTTTCCACGAACAAATATAAAAGAAATCCCGTTTGTTTATCGATTCACACAACAAGAAAAACTGTGACTTCTTTGAAAAGAGAAATCACCAAAGTAAACAAGTAAGATGGAGAAACTAAGTGCTGAAAGACAAGCAGATATTAAGAAGATGTCTACGGAAAGGCTAAAACAGCGTTTGTTGAAAGCCGGTTTTAAAGAAGAACAATTAGAAGGTATGTCACGTGGTGACATGATGCAGGAACTCGCCGATGTGTGGGTTAAAGAAGAAGTCGAAGAAGAAGGTGCCGTTGGCGGTGCCGTAGAAAAGGCTATTGAAAAACCTCCTGCGCCTATGTCTATGGAGATGTTGATGCAGTGAATGATGATGAAAGAAGATAGAGAAGATAAACGGAGACAAGAAGCAGAACGTGTAAGACAAGACGAATTGCGCTTGCAGAGAGAGAAAGAAGAGAAAGCAGAACGTCTGCAGAGAGAGAAAGAAGAGAAAGCAGAACGTTTGCAGAGAGAGAAAGAAGAGAAAGAATTGCGCTTGCAGCGAGAGAAAGAAGAGAAAGCGGAACTTGCAAGGCAAGAAGAATTGCGCTTGCAGAGAGAGAAAGAAGAGAAAGCGGAACTTGCAAGGCAAGAGGAATTGCGTCTGCAAAGAGAGAGAGAAGATAAAGCAGAACAAGTGCGTAAGGCAGAACTTGAATTGCAAAAGAATCAGTTTGAGATTCAGTTAGAACAGTTGAAAAGAGATAGGGAAGATGCTGAAAGAAGAAGATTGGAGCAGATGATTGAATTTGAAAGAGCTAGAAAAAGTGATGAAGAGGTTCGTCAGCAACAGATTGAAGCAAAGAGAATGCGTGAAGAAGAAAAAGAAAAAGCGCGAACGTTAGAGTTAGAACGCGCAGAACAGATCAGACAAGAAGAACTCAAATTTCAGAAAGAAAGTTTGGAAAAGGCAGAGGCAGAAAGACAAGAACGTCTGAAACTGGAGAAATCAAAATTGACATTGAAAGAAACACAAATGAGAGAAGAACGGGAAGCAGAAAGAAGGAAACAGCAAGAAAGTGAAACTTTGGTGTCAAAAATTAAGAAAATAGGTGATGCAATGAAGCATGTATTGCCTCAAATGCCAACTGATATGATGGAGGTGCCATTATATTTTGAAACAGTCGAGAACGCATTTCGTAGTTTTGCTGTGGAAAAGCCGTTTTGGGTGAAATTATTACTACCATTGATGACGCCGAAAGCTCGAACCGTTCTGAATAGATTGTCATACGATGATCTAGACAATTATGATAGAGTCAAGCAGCACTTATTAAAAGAATTTAAGTTGACTTCGAGAGAATACAGAGCCAGATTTGTGGATGCTAAGAAGACGACAGAAGAGACTTATACGATGTTTACGGCAAGACTGAAGAACTTGCTAAACTATTACGTGAGAAGTCGAAACGTGAACAGAGAGTATGATACGCTCTTTGATTTGCTGGTAGCGGATAAGCTAAAAGAATGTTTACCGCCAGGTCCACTACAGTTTGTATTGTCGAAGGAAGGAACTGACTGTCTTCAAGCTAGTGCAGTGGCAGACCTAGCAGACATTCATGTAAACAATCGAATTGGGTTTGCGTTCCCAAATATAAACAGTTATCCTTCTCAACGTTACGTAAACCAAAGCCAGAGTGGAAAGTGGAAAAGTAATCCAGGAACATGGAATCAGTTCATAGGTAAAGAAGTCAAGGCTAGTGTCCCTGTACCCAATGATACCAGAGAAGTGACGTTTGGTCGTCAGGGATTTAACAAATCGTCAGCGCCGTTTGCCAAGAGGGAAGGCAACACATCGTTTCCGCAGTATAAGAGATATGAAGGCAATGAACAACGAGGTATGGTGGTGAAGCGTTGTCACAACTGTGGTTCAGACAAACATTTGGTTAAATTTTGTCCAGTTCCAGTGGCAGCAGCTAGTTCTAGCAGAAATCAAGAACACACAAGGGTGAATTTGATTCAAGTGGTTAGTGATACAGATAATCAAACCGCGAGTCAAGAAAACCAAGAAACTGAAGTAAAGTCAGTAATGAAATGTGGTATTCAAAAAGAAATTCTATTGGATGCTGGAATTCAGAGAGAAGTCATAGGAAAAGATGACAATCGAATATTGAAGAAATCGTTCTTGCAATATGTCGAGGTTGAAATTCGTGCAGTAGACGGTAAAGAGCCAGTGAAAGTCAAAGCACTGAGCGACTCGGGTGCAGAAATTCCGGTGATTAGTGAAGAATTACTGGAAGGCATGAAGGTGGAACAAATTGGAAAAGTGAATTTGCAATGTGTGGCAGGAGATGCCATTCCTGCGAAGTTAGTGAAAGTGGATGTTAGACTGTGTGGTAGTGACGTGGAAGAAGAGGGATTTCCGCGTAAAATCCAGTGTTCACTTACACCTTATGTCACCTTGATGTGTGCTAGTATTGCAAAGATGGGCAGTACAGAAAGATTCTTGTTGCATCCAGAGATAATTGCCGAATTAAAAGCCGTACCACAGATGAAAGTTAAAACGATACAAGGAAATGTGAGTGTACAAGCAAATGTAATGACGAGAGCGCAGAGTCGGAAACAGGAAATGGTAGATGTTGATGAGAAGAGTGAAACTGAAAGTTCAAGTGAGGAGGAAAACGAAAGTAATGAGCAACGAAGCTTATCGCGAGATGGTGTAATAGCAGAAATGAACGAGCAAGAGATGGCTGCATGCGAGAATGGCACATTAAATGAAACTGAAGAAGACAATGAATGTGATGTGGGGATAGGAGACTTGTATAGAGATGAAGAGATGGATGAAGAACAAAAGGTGCAGATTGCCGATTCGAAGAAGTTCGAAGAGCAACAGAGAAAGGATGAATCGTTGAAGCCGTGGTGGAAGTTAGCACAAGAGAAAGAATCTGAATTCTGTGTGATCAACGGTTTATTGCATAAGAAATATCAGATATTAGACCAGACGATATATCAACTAGTGTTACCAAAAGAGAGACGAATAAAAGTGATGGAATTGGCGCATGAATCGGTATTTGGAGGACATCTAGGAAAAGAGAAAACAAGAGAACGAATAAAATTATCCTTTGTATGGCCAAAGATGAGAAGAGACATTGTGAAATTTTGTAAGTCTTGCGAGAAATGTCAACTAAAGGCAAGGAGTTTGGTGATGGATAGAGTACCTATCACTCCAGTCTCAAGAGAAGAGGTCGCCTTCAAGAGAATGACGATGGACCTCGTTGGCCCGATCGATCCAGTATCTGCTGCAGGTCACAAGTATTGTTTATGCATTGTGGACTCGTGCACCAGATGGCCTACAATCTTCTTATTGAAATCGCTGACAGCGAAGGCTGTGTGTGAAGCGTTGACGGAACTGTTCATGAACGTTGGTGTACCGTCAGTGATTACAAGTGACCAAGGAACGAACTTCACAGCCAGTTTGACAAGAGAATTTCTCAATTTAATGGGCTGTAGTCCAAGATTCGACACACCAGGACACCCAGAGGCTGCTGGATTAGTAGAAAGATGGAATCAGACATTTAAAAAGATGATCCATCATGTGATAATAGACAACCCGAGGAAATGGCACAAGATAATTCCTTTCACAGTGTGGGCATTACGAGAAGTGCCGAATGCAACTACTGGAGTATCACCATATATGCTTGTCTATGGAAAAATTCCGAGAGGACCATTGGCAATATTAAAAGAGAGTTGGACTAGAGAAATAAACTTACCACCCCATGTTGGAGTTAAACCAGAAAAGTATTTGAAAGAACTCAAAGAAAATATGGAGAAAGCATTATTGTTTGCAGAATCCTACTCTCGAGAAAAGCAATTACAATACACGAATCAGTATAACAAGAGAGCAAAGCACAAAGAATTTGAAGCTGGTGAGAAAGTCATAGTTTTGTATCCAACGTCAACGAACAAACTTATTTCTCGATGGCATGGTCCATGTACGATCATACATCGAAGATCAAAGTACTCTTATTTAGTCGATATGGGTGAAAATGGTCGAAAAATAATTCACGCCAACAAGATCAGAAAATATGTTACTCGAGCATTAAGTTGTGGTCTAATTGTTGAAGAAGATGAAGATTTTGGTTCAGTGGTTGAATTACCAATGAGGAATGAGGTTCAAGATGACAAGAATTCACTTAACCTCGATCCTGAACAAATTAGCCATTTAACAGTAACTCAGCAAGAACAGTTGTTGAAAGTCTTGAACAAATACTGTGACAGATTTTCAGAAAAACCTGGATTATGTACATTGGTCGAACACGAAATTGAACTAAAACCAGGATTTCGTGAAAAGGAATTTGCAGCATATCGAATTCCTTTGATTTATCGATCAGAAGTGGAACGTCAGATCAAAGAAATGTTAAAAACAAACATTATTAAACCATCATCGAGCAGAATGGCAAGCCCTTTGGTTATTGTTAAAAAGAAAGACGGATCTTTAAGACTTGCCTGTGACTACAGATACATTAACTCATTCACAGTGGATTGTAAATATCCGATGCCGATTGTCAGAGACGTTTTGAACAAGGTTGGAAAGTCTAATGTGATTTCCATTTTGGACTGTCGAAGTGCTTATTGGACTTGTCCTGTAAAACAATCTGATCAATGGAAGACAGCTTTTGTAACACATAATGGACTGTATGAATTTACTCGTGTTCCTTTTGGAATGATAAATTCAGGCCGAACTTTTGTTAAGGCGATAAATTTAGTTTTACAGCCTATAAATGACTTTGCAGAACCGTATGTTGATGACATTGCTGTGCATTCTGACAGTTGGAAAGTTCACTTGCAGCATCTAGATGCATTTTTGATGCAAATGAGATTGCATAACGTTACTTTGAATTTGAAAAAATGCATATTTGGTAAGAGTGAGGTAAGGTTTATCGGTCATGTGGTTGGGTCTGGTAAGATAAAGATGAATCCAGACAGAATTGAAAGTTTGAGTAATTTGAAGATCCCAGAAACTAAGAAGCAAGTTAAGCAACTGCTTGGATTTTTTAATTATTACAGACAGTTTATTAAGGACTTTGCACAGATTGCGAAACCTTTATCTGATTTAACTAGTAAACGTGTTTCTGATAAGATTGATTGGACTGTTGAACATCAGCAAGCATTTGATTTACTTAAAGAGGCTGTGCGATCCAAAGTAGTGTTATATGTTTTTGAAGTGGGAAAACCATTCAATTTGTACTGCGATAGTAGTGACTTTGCAGTCGGTGCTGTTTTAACACAGATGGACGACAAGGGAATAGAACGCCCTGTGTCATTTATCAGTCAGAAATTAACTGATACCCAGAAGAGATGGGCTACTGTGGAAAAGGAAGCCTATGCTATTGTTTGGGCTCTAAACAAGTTAAAAGAAATTATAATTGGATCAAAAATTTTCATTTTTACTGATCACAATCCTCTTACATATTTGACTGAGTCAATGTCTAAGTCTGCTAAACTTGTGCGTTGGGCGTTAGCCTTACAAACTTTTGATGTTGAGGTGAAGTACAAGAAGGGCAGATTGAATATTATTGCTGATTGTTTGTCAAGGTTATAAGTAATCGTAAGACTGTTTATTGATTAGCTAGATGTATATTTGTTTCATGTATTTTGGTAATTTCGCAATTTTTTAAATTTAATTTGCTCAATTCCAGAAAAAGGAAGGAGGTAATGTGAACTGAGTTTCGTGTACAGTCTTACAGTGCGAGATATTAGCGTATATATTTAGTGCGCTTACTTTAGTTTCACGTGTATATGTATATATGATAAATGCATAACGTTTAATTGTACTGTCTTAGTGACACGCGCGGCCGGCCGATCTGGGCAGCGGCGCGCTATATGTATATTATAAGATTTCGCTTATGCGCACAGAAGACAGGTGTGTCAAGAGGCGCGAAGAATTATGCTGACTAGAGAAGTTTGAATTCGAGTGTGTTCGCTGTAGTAGTGTGGCTGACTAGTTGAGTTGTAATCGAATTGAGTTCTGTCTGTTTGTTTCTTATAAAACTGAAAAGATATTAAACTGTGTTGCTGATTAATTCAGGTTATACTTATACGTAGAATTAGTGTTCAAAAGGTGAACGTTAAATAGGCGTTAAGTACGAAGAGAACAAGGATTTAATCAGAAGGATTGTCAACGGAAGGATTGGGTTGACAATTATTATTATTATTATTATTATTATTATTATTATTATTATTATTATTATTATTACTTTGCTTGATTTTATACACCGGCTGCAGCCATCAGGAATGGTTCCTCTGCATAGCGCTGCTCGTTTCCATTTTCTCTCCATGGTCTCACTCAAGCGAGACATGTCCTAAGTTCATAACACTCTGACGATGGAGGCTGTTTGTTGTCCAAAAGAGTCTCATAAGCGGGATGTATACTAAATAAATAATAAGCACTGATAGATATGCTCAATAACAGATGTTCTACTAGAATCTCATTAGAGGTGTACCTATGTTTAGGCATGGTGTTAATGTACAAACCAATTGCGTCATTCGTAATTTCCTTGTGAGTTGTTCTACATCTAAGCCCAGCAAGTTGTGTATCTCGGTATCATCCATTCCTGCACACTCTCCAGCGACAAACAAAACATTCTCCAGAGACTGAAGCACATTCTTTAGAAACAAACATTCTCCAGAGACAGAAGCACATTCTCTGGAGATAGAAAGACATTCCTCAGAGACAGAAAAGCATTCTCCAGAGACAGAAAGACACTCCCCAGAGACAGAAAAGCATTCTCCAAAGAAACACATTCACCAGACATAAGTGTTCTCCAAAGACAGAACACAGTCATAGGCAATCTTATTTCAGTTATTGTTTTTCAGTTAAGTTTCAGTTACAGTTACCTAATTTTTTATTTTTCTGTTACAGTTACAGTTACAGTTAACTGCAATCTGATTTTTCAGTTTCAGTTATAGTTTTTTATTTTTCAGTTACAGTTTCAGTTATTGTTTCAGTTATTATTTTAGATGTCACGACTAACAAGTATTCTGAACTTGAGACAGCTAAACAGCCTATAGTTCAGATGTCACGACTAACAAGTATTCTGAACAGTTCCCACAAATATTTATGCAGTAAATGAATCCAATTTAACGTATTGTTGATTTACTTTAAGGAATCATGACGTTCCAGATTAACACTTGCTCTGTTCTACTTTCGTGCGCATAAATCCGCACAAACTGAGAATACATGTTCAACATATGCTTGTGAAGCTGGCGCGGATACGAGGTCTTCCGCTATAAGTGCCAGAGTTCGATAAGCATCCTTTCAGTAGTACTGTTTCATCTCGGCCCATTGTTGATGAGGCAGTCGGATCCAGTTAGCAGGCAGCAGGCGGAAGTGGATCAAAAGATACAGCAGAAAAAATCTAAGAAGCGAACCGAAGACGTAGGCTCAAAGTAGAGAAACAACAAGTGTATAACAGACCATTGGATCTTGGAGGTTCAAGGAGAGCTCTAGAAGTCTGGGACTAATGTTGGAGAGTGCAAGAGTGTCTTTTTGCATTGCACCTGTCTGCTCCCTAAATGGCTTCAATATTCTGGCTAGCTCTGCAAGTCGTGCCCACTCATTAAATAGCTGTGAATCCATCTTAACAATGCTTCTGGCCTTTGCAATTAAAACTTTAAAACCTGGGATCTTATCAATCTCTTTCAAACCCAGCTGCAATGTGTGTTCCATGCATGGCAGTCTGTGGAGAGTTATAGTTTGCACCATTTCATGTTCAACTTCATCAATGCTCACCTCTCCCTGCTCATTGTCACTCTCATCATCGCTCTCATCACTCAAGTGGTCAACCTGAACTATAGGCTGTTTAGCTGTCTCAAATTAAATTAGCATAGAAAACTAACCATAGACTAGAGTAGGATTACTCTAGAGGGAAACAATGCAGCGATTGGTTCGGTCTCAATATTTGCCGGAATCCTACCTTACATTCAAGCAACTCTGCCAGAAAGCTGACTCTAACCTATTCTCAGCCATCATAATCAACGAAACACATGTTCTGATTCAGTTGTTACCTCCAGAAAAACAGTCGTATACTCACTGTGCCCCAGGGCACACAATAGAATTATACCTAATGTCAACTCCTCGGCCCGTAAAACCTTTGTAATGTGGATGTTATATGCTTAAATTAATTTGATAAACTATGTAGGCCTACACCAAAGTGCGGATAGCAGTTGGTTTTTAATAAAGGATACACTTACTTATATACTTACTACTCAAAAAGTAAGTAAGGAAAAGCACTTATGTTTCATTTTCAAGTTAACTCTTTGTGATTTTCAGTCATACAGTTTTTGTTTTTCGGTTTCTATTACAGTTTCAGTTATTCAACAATTTTCATTTTCGGTTTCAGTTACAGTAAACTGCCCAAATGTTTTCAGTTATTATGCTATTTCAGTTACAGTTTCAGTTAATAGAAATTGCACTGGTCATAGTGTGACGAACGTCAGTTTTCAACTAATTGAGGTTTGTGCAGCGCCACATAAATGCTTGCTTGATGTGAAGAGAAATTTACATAGCATCGCATATAATTATTGCTATTTATATCTCACCAATGAATGTTTAGCGCGGCAGATTTCACGTGCGCTGATTGGTTAGATTTTACGCGGGATGATCGCGCGCGCATAAACTGTGTATAAAGGACGATCGCGCTCGATGCACTAGGGGGGCAGCGCTTTCTGTTGTTTTCGTGTTTGGTCTGCACTTGTAGGTGTTTGACTGTGTGTCACGTTTGAGCTTGTGTGTGCTACGTTGGTGTAGAGTAGATTTGAGAATTGTGTTTTATTTAAATTGCATTTAGAAAAGTTATTGTTCGATAGTAGATCGTGGCCTAACTCGCTTCGATTAAAGGACTCGATCGGTGAACCTTGTGAATCTTTTAAGTTGTACACTGAGAAAAAGGTAAAGGTTGAGTATCGTTTCAACTGTTCTAATTGACTGTTCAGATTAATCGCGATAATATCCGGTTGATTGAAGTCGACGGAGAAGAACTAATGTTATCGTAACCCTTTGACAATTTAATCATTTGTGCCAATAGATATTTTAATAGTTCTGCAATAATGAGCAACGGCTTGTTTTCATCTTTATGATCTTTGTAAGGCATAATTTGACATTTGATTTTAAAGACGCTTTGATCTGTAGAACTTCTAATTAAACTGTGTCAGAGCGTAATAGAAGACACATTCGAGGGTTTTTAACTTCGACTTTTATTCTTTTAATAAATAAATCAAATTGGAATTAAAAGTCATTATGTCTGATAAAGTGGTGGCCGCTTTGCTCGAGGAAATGTCCGAGATGACGGCGCTAATGAGAAACTTTATTTCCCGCCAAGAACAGGTAGAAACCGGTATGGCACAGTTAGCGCGGGAAGTTGGCAGTTTACGCGGGAACTTTCCCGCCAAAAATACTGTTGTAAGGGCAGAAGGACCTTTAACACACGCAGACATATGTCAGGAAATATCCTTGGTACCAGAAAATTATATAGTGCTCGACACAAGTGGTGTTGAGGTAAGAAATAAGTCCCACATGGTCCCGGGTTCAAATCCCGCACGTTTGGTCCAGTCAGTCGATGCCTTGCAACAGGGCGCGCGCTCGCTAGAGGGTGAGCCGAAGAACGCCACACGTGGTACCAGAAGTGGGGTTTTAATGGCTGAATTGGAAAAACGGGCGGAAGTAGAACCGGAAGTGGGTTTAGATAGAAGATTTACTCGACCAATGGACTTAATGGACATGGGTGAGTCTGAATTAGAAGTGAGTGATTTTGGTCAACAAGACAATGAAATAGACGAAATGAGTGAAGTTAGTGATCAGGAAATTACTTTTAAACATCCTTGGAAAAAGAATATGTTTGAACAACAGGAGATGTTTATTGATAAATGTTATGAAACACAGACTAATGTTAAGTGTCTAGTTTCAGATACTGGTCGAGAGAAGAGACAACCGACTACACAGCAGATGAGCAATAGTGTTCATCAGCCGACTCGCACTTGGTACGCTGCTCTCACCGGTAGTGCACGTCCCAGTCTCACGAGTTCTGCGTCGCTGTCTTCGGTTCCTTTCACCTACGGAAAACAAGGCGCTGGAATCCCAACCCATTCAAGTTCAACGCCTTTCAACCAACCTTCGATCTGGGCGGTGACCGGTTCATCTCATGAACATCGACCGGTGACAATCAGTCGTGGGAACCTTAGTTCCGGTTACCTACCAACGGTGATGTCGATTCCGACTTCGTTTGGAGCAACGACAACAACGGAAACCTGGAGCCGTGAAATCTACAGAAAGCCATGCCAAGAAGTTCCAGTGCAAGTCGGGAGGGGACGGACTGAAGGACGTCCTTCGCTCTTGCCGACGACTATAGAACTCGGCACGTTGAACCCAGCGGCGAAGGTCACAACGTCCGTCGCCACTCAAACGGTGATGGCTGACGAAGGTCAACCTGGGTCGACCGTAGAACCACAACCGGGTCCGAATGTGAAGTCAACAGTAGAGAAAGGACAGTTGGAGAAGTTGTCGGACAACCAAACCATGCTGTCTACACTGCGTTCCAATAGACAATGGATTAAAATTGGTACGTACAATGGTAAAACTGCAGTCCAAGCTTTTGTTCGAAAATTTGAGGTGTGAGCAAAAGACAATGGATGGACGGAAGAAGAAAAACTCCATCAGCTGATGTGTGCATTAGGTGAACCGGCCAATCAACTGCTATGGGAGTTCGACTCAGCCAATGTGATGACGTCAGACGACCTGATTCAGAAACTAAAGTCGAGGTACGGTGGAACAGATCAAACCGCATTGTACCAAACGCAATTAAACACCAGACGACAGAGAGAAGGTGAGGAACTTGGGTCTTTGGTGCAAGATATTAGAGGGTTAATGATCCTTGCTTTTCCTGGACCGACAACAAGTCACAGTGAAGCCATAGCAATTCGAGCATTTATTGATGCTCTCCGAGACAAAGAACTGGCGATGAAAGTTCGTGAGCGTGAAGCGGAAACGTTGGACAAAGCATACAACCTAGCCATGAGGTTCGAGGGTTATCAGCAAGCCGAACGACGAGATTCTGATCAATCCGACCGTCGACCTTTGCGAGCTAAGATGGTGCGAGAAGATGATGGACACTTGGAGAAAATTCGACAACTCATCCGAGACGAGCTGGAACCGCAGCGCCGGCAGATAGCGAGTCTGGAGAAACGTTTGGATAGACGAGAACAATGGGAGACGAGACCAAAGAACAACCGATGACAACCGCCTCCACAACCATACGTCAGTGGGAAAGAACTCGTGGTCGACCAGAAACCGCTGAGGAAAGTCAACTGCCAAATCAAGTGAGAAGAAAGTCTCCTAGAACCTGTTTCGGTTGTGGCCAGTCGGATCATCTGGTGAGAGACTGTCCTGGTCCGGCTTCGACACAACTTGGTTCAGCTTCCAGTGAGGAACCGCCAGTAGCTGTCCGTTCGAACCATGTACAGGGTAGCAGCAACGCTTACCTGTCGGTGAAGGTCAATGGTAAAGCGACGTTTGCCTTGATTGACACAGGCTGCGAATTCTCTTTAGTTCCGAGTTCCATGGTAAAGAAAGCAGATGTGAAATGTTCCAGACAACTGTTGCAAGCTGCAAACGGAACTGAGATCCGGGTTATTGGCGAAACGAAGCTAACCGTTGAAATAGATGGACTTCAATTCGATGCGCACTGCCTCGTGACAGAACAGATTTCAGAACTGATCCTGGGTCTGGCCTGGCTTGAAAGTCAGCAAGTCCAGTGGAACTTTGGCAAGAGGACAGTTACGATAAATGGTCATGAAGTCGGCATTCACTGTCGATCAGCACCTTCAATGTGTCGCAAAGTGGCGTTGGCACATGACGTGCAAGTGCCAGCGTTAAGCGAGATGAACGTTGAAGCATACGCCATCCTAGCGAAGTTGGGTGATGTCTGTGGAGGAAATTGGGCGACACAACCTCAACTGCTTGACTCCGGAGTGCTGGTGGCTGGAACTCTGCTGCCAGAACGAGCTATCGACTTACCTCTGAGAATTTTGAATCCGACAACTAGTGCAGTAAGACTAAAGAAAGGACTCCAATGTGCAACCGAAATCGTCACAGTCTATGGCGAGAATTCTAACGATGGCCTGGTGTCCAGCTGCGGCCATGTGATAGAGAGTCACACGGAGCCTTCTAACGAAGAAGTCGAAAAAGTGTTGTCGCCATTATGGAATGATGTAGCAGAGGATGTTACGTCAGAAGCACGGTTGCAGCTTAAGCAAATAGTGTTGCAACACCGTAAAGCATTCTCGTTGCATGAATGGGACTATGGCTACACGGATGTTTTGCAGCACAAGATTGACACTGGAGGAGGCTATCCCGTTAGTCATAGTCACGGTACAGGTTCTTGCGGGGATGCCGGCTCTGAAGGCAGTATTACGCAACTGGGAGACCGAGATTCCTAATACTGGAGCCCCGGATTTTACCCTTAGCGCAGGACTAGTGGATGGGTTAAAACCATGGGAAGGTTTCAACTTCTGGACTTTTGAGTCGTGGGCGTTGGCTACTGATGTGGTGACTGCCTTCGTTGCTCATCAAGGACCTATAACGGAAACTGCCTTCCTGGAGAGTTTATCTGATGAAGTTGAAAAAGCGTCAGGGTTGGCATGGCAGATACCCATTATGGTAGCTACCCTTTTTGCAATAAAGCGGGCAGGTTGGTTTTGGGACTTGTTGTTCTAAATACGTTATGGATGGTTACAGACTCTAAATAGTAATAGCATCCAAGACTAATAAGTAACCGTATTTGAAAAGAGTTCACTTACCTTTTCGTTCTTAGGAGAGAAGTGCAGACTTCCCTGGTTGAAGAGTTGTTGTGTTTTCTTTGTGATTCCTTCTTGATTTGTCTTTGGTTAAAAATTTTCGGATGCTCTGAAAATTTTCTCTAAAGGGGTGGAGGGTGTGACGAACGTCAGTTTTCAACTAATTGAGGTTTGTGCAGCGCCACATAAATGCTTGCTTGATGTGAAGAGAAATTTACATAGCATCGCATATAATTATTGCTATTTATATCTCACCAATGAATGTTTAGCGCGGCAGATTTCACGTGCGCTGATTGGTTAGATTTTACGCGGGATGATCGCGCGCGCATAAACTGTGTATAAAGGACGATCGCGATCGATGCACTAGGGGGGCAGCGCTTTCTGTTGTTTTCGTGTTTGGTCTGCACTTGTAGGTGTTTGACTGTGTGTCACGTTTGAGCTTGTGTGTGCTACGTTGGTGTAGAGTAGATTTGAGAATTGTGTTTTATTTAAATTGCATTTAGAAAAGTTATTGTTCGATAGTAGATCGTGGCCTAACTCGCTTCGATTAAAGGACTCGATCGGTGAACCTTGTGAATCTTTTAAGTTGTACACTGAGAAAAAGGTAAAGGTTGAGTATCGTTTCAACTGTTTTAATTGACTGTTCAGATTAATCGCGATAATATCCGGTTGATTGAAGTCGACGGAGAAGAACTAATGTTATCGTAACCCTTTGACAATTTAATCATTTGTGCCAATAGATATTTTAATAGTTCTGCAATAATGAGCAACGGCTTGTTTTCATCTTTATGATCTTTGTAAGGCATAATTTGACATTTGATTTTAAAGACGCTTTGATCTGTAGAACTTCTAATTAAACTGTGTCAGAGCGTAATAGAAGACACATTCGAGGGTTTTTAACTTCGACTTTTATTCTTTTAATAAATAAATCAAATTGGAATTAAAAGTCATTATGTCTGATAAAGTGGTGGCCGCTTTGCTCGAGGAAATGTCCGAGATGACGGCGCTAATGAGAAACTTTATTTCCCGCCAAGAACAGGTAGAAACCGGTATGGCACATTTAGCGCGGGAAGTTGGCAGTTTGCGCGGGAACTTTCCCGCCAAAAATACTGTTGTAAGGGCAGAAGGACCTTTAACACACGCAGACATATGTCAGGAAATATCCTTGGTACCAGAAAATTATATAGTGCTCGACACAAGTGGTGTTGAGGTAAGAAATAAGTCCCACATGGTCCCGGGTTCAAATCCCGCACGTTTGGTCCAGTCAGTCGATGCCTTGCAACAGGGCGCGCGCTCGCTAGAGGGTGAGCAGAACGCCACAATAGGACACACAATTAGCCTATTCGGACACAACAAATTTTAAACGCACAGTTTTAAACCATTTATTTAATTGTACTGGCACGCTATTTCGCCCCAAAAAGAAACGTTTAAATCTAACTGCTGTTTGCACTTTGCAGCAACATTGTAAGACTTTAGTCCTGGTCTGTTGAATCTACGAAGGTAAAAGTGTCATCTGATAAGCTGTGGTCGTTATCGAATGAATATGGCATTCGCTGCAACCATTTGCTTCATTCGGTTGTCGCCGGAAGCTATTCACTCGTACGTTTTTGTCGTTGTTTCTAAGAGCGGCACAGTAATAGTTAAAGCGGCACAGTCACATCTAAAACAGATTTGCAATTAGTTTATTTAATTGCAATATAAACCCCTACTGAAGCATTGTGTATTATGCTAACGAGCAAGGGGAGAGAAGGAGAGAGGGGAGGGAGGGCGGGAGAGGAGGGAGGGCGACAGAGGGCTGTTGTTGAAGAATCACTTATTTTAAGTCTTTGCCGGAGATGTCTCCCGACCGAAGCTACTATAGCCTACTTCTTCGGACGCTAAGGAATGTTAGCGGCATCCACCAGAGCAGTGACTCTACCTGCCGGGAATTATATAGGCTACGGTGCTACCATTGGCCGTATATATACAATCTAATCTAATCTAATCTAAGAACTTCTTTAGCACCACTAGTAAGTAAGTAAGTAAGTATATCTTTAATAATCCAACTGCTAACCGCACTTTGACTTACAAATGCAAATCAAGTCAAGGTTAATGTGCTATAGCCTATATTCTCAGTACACCTGGTTTGGTACGTGCCAACAGCTTGCAAAATTATCCTGGAGGCTCTGGCACTTGAATCCCCCTTAGCTTCCTTTGCCTCATCAGTACGGAATCTTGGTGTCATTTTTAGACCAAGAGCTCTCATTCACGCGACATATCAATCTGCGCGACTGTTATTATCAACTTCCACCCTTGTCCGTGCCTTTGTGGTTTCCCGTCTGAATTATTGTCGCGCCCTTCGTGCTGACCTTCCAGCTGCCGCCTTGGGTGCTTGGACCGGGTTTTGCGTGCAGGTTTCTGTCTATATGCTGGATGTTCTGCACTGGCTCCCTTTCCAGCTGCGGATCATGTACAGGTATCTGTACCGGTCAAGCGTTGTCTGAGGGGGGATTTGCACTACCCCATATCTGCGGGAGCTTTGTCGCCCTACCTCGGGAGTCTTGCTGCGATCTGCTTTTCGCTTGGCTGACCAGGCGGACAGCCGTTATGTAGCGCCGTTCTTTTTCGGTCGCTGACCTCTCAGCCTGGAATGGCCTCCCTGTTGCACTCCGCCTGGTCCCTATGACTCACTCTACCTTGTTCCTTGCAAACTTCAAGACTACTCTGTTTAGCCGTGTTTGGACTGGGAGCGCTCCTGAATAGATCATATTGAAGGGGCGCCATATAAAAGCTCATTTAAAAAAAATAATAATTCCAGTGAAAATCATCCTAATAATGAAAGATTTACGACTTCGTGCTGACCTTCCAGCAGCCGGAGACAGTCGGGAGAACCCGATTATGAACGAGAGGTCGCAAAGCATAATCGTTGTGCTTAAGAGGGGGTAATAGCACATGGAGCGCATGTGTAGGACACGTAGGGACGGCTGTGAAAACTTTAGAATCAGCAGTACGCATCAGTTGTTCGAAACTGGGGTAGGCCGCAGGAAGATAACCAGCTCTAATCAGTCTCATAAATATTGCCTGCAGTCTCTGACGTCCCCCTTGACCCACTCAGCCCCAACAAGAGGACGCAGCGTACGTCATCCTTGCCACTACAATGACTACATTTATATGCAATTGAATGTATATTTATTTTATTTATTTATTTGGGATATTTCTATGGCGCCTCCTCAAGTCTACTACAACTTAGAGGCGCTCCCGACTACAGCATTGGTATACTGTGTCGGAGTTTTCACGCCGAAGCGCCACGAGCAATTGCGAGTGAAGGACTTGCCCAAGGTCCGTACGCAGCGGTTAGAGTGGGATTCAAACCTGCAACCCTCCGGTCACAAGGCGCCGAACTTACCACTGAGCCACCACGCCCCACAATAATGTATGTACATATGTATAATTTACGGGGTACGAGGGTACCCCACTTTTGGGTTGGACGGTACCGTACCCCCACTTTGCATACCCACTGTTTTTGTCCATTATTATTTTATCCGAGGAAGCCCTCAAGATTCAAAGCAATTACCGAGCATTATCATCAGTGTGATGATGATTATCATCATCACTCTCAATCTTAGTATTTTTATTGCTGTTATTATTATTATTATCATCATCAACATCATCGTCGTCGTCTTCGTCATCATCATCATCATCATCATTAAGCCTATAATTATCATTATGGTTGTAATACAAAAGATGCCGTTATAAATATTTAACAGTCGCGAATCTAAAACAATGCGAAATATGGTACCCCACTTTCCAGACCAATGTTGCGCCCTGGAATATAGGCCTGTTGATACGTAATTTCAATTATGGGACACGTCTTTGCTAGTAAATTTAAAATTTAAGAGTAAAGGCCGTTTTTACGTCACTTTAATTATGAAACACGTTGATAGTGTAAGTTTTAATTTTAAAACCACAGGCCTATTGTTACGTCACTTCAATTATGAAACACATAATTAATTTTAGTAATTTTTAGATTTATACAGTAAAGGCCTTTGTTACGTCACTTCAATTATCGAAAAGTGTATTGTCATTATAAGTTTACATTTAAAGAATAAAGGCCTCTTCAAGGTCACTTCAATAATGAAAAAGTCTATTAATGTTACGTCACTTCAATTATGATCGACACAGTGTCACGTCTTCAATAATGAAGCACGTCTATTGCTAGTAATTTTAAATTATTATTTTTATTATTATTATTATTTTCATTATCATTATTATTTTATAATTATTACAGTTATTGTTATTATATTTATTATTACGCTTATTATCATTATTACTTTTTTATTATTATTATCGGCATCATCTTCATTATCATTATTATTCGGCATTAAATGGCGCCATATGTAGATTCATTGGGCGCCATTGGTATTATATAACAGTCTTTAAAAGGAAACGATGCGAAATTTGATATCCCACACTATCTAGACCGCAAGTTACGCCTGTGTATGCATAACCACAACCCTAACCATAAATTTTTTTGCCTCTTTAAATGCATGCATATAGGCCTACGTGTAGGCATGCATCATCTGTTTCTTTTCCCTTTATCATTTTTTTATCGTTTGATGTTCTTTATGTAGGCCTACATTCCTACATTACATAGGCCTACATGTACATTGTACATGTAGTTTCTTATGTGTGCATATATGCATTAAGTATGTATGTGTATGGTTATATATCTGTGTGTGTATGTATTTATGTATAATGTATGCATTACTTAATAGAAATATACCTGAACACAGTAATTCCGCTGCAAGGACCAAATGGAATTGTCTGTAAGGGATTTGTGCAGAATTTGATGTCATTCACTATGGTTTCGTTACCAGGGCAACCGGTACAAATGACGTCGGTTACGATGTCGCCCGAATCGACAGCTACAATCTTGCTGACGTCACCGAGTCCGCCGGTCACTGGACACTATGTTTAAAGATATAAAATAGTCATATTATAAAATAATATACTGTAGCAGCGGTTTTCAAACTTTATTTTATTGTACCATAAGATTAAAAAATCGAATGTTGACGTACCATCAGCAAAGGTCAGATCAAAACTAACAGGCGAGCACTTGAATCCCATACAGTTAGCGTAGGACCATAGGTAGACAAATTTAAAAATTAATATATAATTTTAAGAATGTGTATAATCATATCAACAAAAAGGAAAAATAAAGTGTTAATGTGAGCTGTGACTATAGTGACTTCCATAGGCGTAGACTCTGGGGGGGAGCCGGGGCACGTCCCCCCAATAATTGAGATGGACTGTACAACCAATGCAATAAGTGCATGATGAGTAACCAAATGTCCACCCCCAATGTTTTGGACAAGTTTTAGCTGAAGTACTAATTGGAACAAAAATTGTACACATAAGCTTCAGACCAGACTAAATTGCACTGAAAGATGAAACAAAAGTTGTATTGTCTCAAAGGATAACCCTTTTCCTTGAAAAGTAGGCTATATCACAATATCAATGTATATCAGGGTACAGACTGGATAATAAATAACTACCCAAATGTGACAAGGCAGTATTGTATGCGATTGGTCATATTGGAGTCGTTTGGTGTAGGACTGTGGGTAATGAATATGAGGGGATCATATTAAGACATACAAGACTAGAAAGGCTAGAAGCCATAGGGTAAAAAAGCTGGGGTCCAATCCCTCTGACCCCCAGCATATCGGACACTGATTAGCAGTAGCAGTAGTAGAAGCAGAAGCAGCAGTAGCAGAAGTAGTCGTATTAGTAGTAGTAGTAGTAGTAGTAGTAGTAGTAGTAGTAGTAGTAGTAGTAGTAGTAGTAGTAGTAGTAGTAGTAGTGTTTTAACAGCAGCAGCAGCAGCAGCAGCAGCAGCAGCAGCAGCAGCAGCAGCAGCAGCAGCAGCAGCAGTAGTAGTAGTAGTGTTTTTAACCTCTTCACTTTTCAAGCGGCGCTCGTGAATATGTTGCATGGTGTCGTGCGCTTAGCATTAGACATTTTCAAGTTCACGATAAAAATGCTTTAGTCGATGAGCATTGCAGTCAGAGACTTATTAACGACTCGAGCGTGCAGGCTGCAATCCGCTATAGTCTCGCTGCAGGGTTAATGTTATGTCAAAAAATCGTTCTACCATGCAGCATATCGATGGCTGGAAGCACAAAGGTGCTAAGCGCACTTTTTTGGGTTTTTCAAAAAAGTAGTGCATAATATGCCTGGAAGAAATATACATCGGAGCACAAAGGTACTAACGTTTACGATGTTAATTTGGATCACTTGGCACCAAAAACACAATTGGGCTAAGTCTCATTGGCTGAAATCCATAGAGCGCAAATAGCTCAAGCGCACTTAATACCTATGTGCACCCTCTTTTTTTAACGCCTTGTCTTTGTTGTTGACTTCCACGCCATTCGCCATTACTGTTTATCGTCGTCCCCGTTACAAAAATAATAAAAGTTACATTAAAAATAACAGAAACAATATCTCGAAATCTTTATTATTGAAATGCATAAACGAGTGCATCGTTTCAGTTCTGCAAAAGCGCTTCAGATGATCATGGACCTTAATGATTCAATCGAGGAATCCAGTGATGATGGTAAGCTTATGAATAGGAACCTTAGAAAATGCTGTAAAATTATGGAAAATAAATGTTGATGTTTGGGAAATTAAGTGATTTAAAGCTCGAAATCGGCTTATGTGGTAAAATTGTAAAAATTATGCGGTATTATGCAGTAAGGTTTGGGCTGCATCGAAAGGCAATGTCATGGACGTCTCATCGGTATTATTAAGCAACTACAGGTGGGATCGTGACCACCAGAACACACCTGCAGACGCATAGACCGGTATTGCTTGCCATAGTGAATATTAAAACCAGCGATGCATCCCTCCGTGTTTCTTTACATTGTTTAACTTGGGTATGCATTTTGTCTGTCTTAGGAACATCTACTGAACATCTGGCAACTGATTTGCCTGCAACTATGCTTCCTCTGGACCTCGAGATTTCTTCTCCGCTTAATCGTACACCTGCTATGACAGTTGAAGGGCTTGATCCTACACTTCCTCTAGTCTTGGAGCCTTTTTGCAGAGAGGTTTCTGCAGTAGAAGTGCTCGACCATTCACACCCGCTGGCAACTGATTTGCCTGCAACTATGCTTCCTCTGGACCTCGAGGTTTCTTCTCCGCTTAATCGTACACCTGCTATGACAGTTGAAGGGCTTGATCCTACACTTCCTCTAGTCTTGGAGCCTTTTTGCAGAGAGGTTTCTGCAGTAGAAGTGCTCGACCATTCACACCCGCTGGCAACTGATTTGCCTGCAACTATGCTTCCTCTGGACCTCGAGGTTTCTTCTCCGCTTAATCGTACACCTGCTATGACAGTTGAAGGGCTTGATCCTACACTTCCTCTAGTCTTGGAGCCTTTTTGCAGAGAGGTTTCTGCAGTAGAAGTGCTCGACCATTCACACCTGCTGACGTCCGAGCCTTTCAACCTTCATGTTGCAAGTATGGCCACTCCGATGGAAAGAACTCGTACCCGTAAAGTTATCATCATTACTCGCCTAAGGTAGTTCTTTGTACTATCATTTCAAATGTGGTTTCAATTATTATTTTAAGATGTAGGTCTAATAGTCATTGTCTCTATGGAGTAGTCATTTTCTTGTATTTCTGCCATTATAATTGATGAATTAATTTACTTAAACTACTCTTATGATGAAAATACAAAAGTTAAATTAAACTTCTGTTAAACTTGTCATCAGTTACTACAGTGTACTATGATTATGAATGTTTCATTGTAATCGCAATGCATTCTGTGAATGTGAACTTCAATAAAGGAAGATTATTAAATTATTAAAAATGAGTGTTTAATTGGCATTTATTTTTATTTTACATGTCATGTAGGCCATCAATCTTGCAACCTTTGCAAGTTCCAGTCGGGGTTATTTCTTCTCAACAGATGTCACCTGATTCAGTGCTTCCAACAACAGTTGATGTAGTTAATCCTCCACATCCAACAGAAGTTACAGTGTCTACTCGTTCAACTTCTCTCTCTAACGAAGAGCCTGGTCCCTCAGGAAGTCTTCCTCTCAGCGACGATGCATCTACACCTTGCCTACCACCATCAGATATGGAGGAGCGTTCACGAAAGCGTAAACGAAATACACAAGGTTGGAAACGAAATGTTAGGCAGCTATCTCGAGCTAATGGAAAGGAGTATGTTTCGAGGAAAGGGAAACTAGTGGCGGGAAAAAAACCATGTGGGGGTTGCGAAGAAGGATGTCGTTTTAAGTGTGGGGTCATGATTTCGGAAGATAAGCAAGTGCAATTATGCAACGAGTATTACTCGTTGCAAGACATTCAGTGCAAGTCTCAGTTCCTCTGCAGCGCAGTCACTGAAGTTGCTGTCCGCAGGCGTAGCATAGATGCTGCAACTGGAGAGGCTGTAAGCACAAAGCGCAAGAAAAGTCGAGAGTATTATTTGATGTCCGATGATGATCGAATGCGTGTCTGTAGAAACTTCTTTTGCAGTACTCTTGCTATTTCAATCAAGATTGTTAACAGGGCTTTAAAAGGTAAATCAGATACTGGTTTATTTGTTGGAAAAGATGGTCGGAAAGGAAAGGTTCCTGCAAATAAAACTTCAGATGAGAATATCCAGAAGATCGTCGATCACATAAACAGCTTTCCGCAGGTTGAATCGCATTACACTCGCAAAGACTCACGTAAACGGTATTTGGCACCTGATCTTAATATTCAACAGCTTTACCGTTTGTACAGTGAGGATTACTGTCAAAGGCTTGGAGTAGCACCTGTTAAGCAAGAAATCTATCGAAGAGTCTTCAATACCCAATTTAATCTTGGCTTCTTTATTCCTAAGAAAGATCAGTGCTCCACTTGTAATAGCTACAGAAATGCTGTGGATACAGAGAAGACGAACTTGCATGATGCATGGGAAGCACATAAAAGGCGAGAAAAAGAGTCTATGGAGGAGAAGAGTCGCGATAAAGTAAAAGCTTGCAGTGACCAATCGTATCGAGCCATAACATTTGATCTTGAAGCAGTTCTCTCTACTCCACATGCAGGTGATTCACAAATATATTATAGAAGGAAGCTTGCTGTGTACAACTTTACGATACTGGAATCGGCATCCCAACAAGGATTCAATTACATATGGGACGAGACAGAAGGTGGTAGGGGAGCAAATGATATAGGGTCCGCCCTTCTGGATTACTTGCGAAAACTTCCAGCAACCGTCACGCACGTCACATCATTCTCAGATACTTGCGGTGGACAAAATCGCAACCAGTTTATCTGTGCAGTCATGTTGTACGCCATTAGAACATTGCCTTCTCTACAAACTGTTGATCTAAAGTATATGGAGAGTGGCCACTCGTATTTAGATGTAGATCTAATGCACTCCCTGATTGAGCGAGCTACAAAGCATCTCAAAATTTATACAACTCGTGATTGGGAAGTGGCGATAGCCGGTGCACGAAAGAAAGCTCCTCCATTTATCGTTCAGCGAATGATGCACACAGACTTCAGTGACTTGAAGATGCTGGCTTCTACTCTTCTACTAAATCGCAGCAAGAATATGGAGGGGGATACGGTGAATTGGCTACGTGTTAAGTGGCTGCGCTTCAGTAAACTTCACCCATTTGTCATTGAGTACAAATACCAGATTAGTGATGAGAATTTCCTTCGCCTCAACATATCCAGCAAACGCGGCAGGCCAAACACACTGATAGGGGACCTTACACCAGCCTATCTCTCTCGAATCCCAATCTCGACGGCCAAAAAAGCTGACCTCCTTGCGCTACTGAAGAGCAGAGTAATTCCGGCAGAGCATGCGGTTTTCTACAATGACTTGCCTTCAAATGCTAGAGCTCGAGACTGTCTTCCGGAGCCCTGTGCTGACGAGGAAGAAGACTGAATTCAAACTTAATGTTATTCTTTTCTTATCTGAAACTAATGGCTTGAATGCAGAGCATTATTTTATAATTACTGTTGCATTTTATTGTTTTACTTCTTCAACGTGTGAAATGTGGATAAATTATGGAGGAAGATGCATTTTGGTGCTTCTTGATTTTCATTATAATATTTTTTTCTTAAATCTTTATTGGATGTTAATTATAATGATAAGTATGACAGCTATGATTATCACATTAATTTGAAGGAAAACTCGGCGTAAGAGTCGCTCATACTTGAATTAAATTATTTTTGGTTATTTTCCTGATATTATTAGGAGTTTTTTTGCTTAAAAGACATTTTAAAATTAAATAATATAATCATGTGGTGCTTAATAAATTAACAAATGCTTAAAGGCTAGTTAGAACAGTATTTATTAAGGGTCTTCTAAAACAATTGTCAAAACAGTTGACATGAATTAGTATTTCAGGTGTCCCAGCATCAGCGCACAAAAGTCCTAAGTGCATATATTTCCTTACAGTAATTTTACAAAGTCATTTTTTTTTTACAAACAGAATTATTTGTGCAAAAATAAAAATACTTGTAACACTGCAATAAGCTCTTCTTTTGGAAAAGTCATTGCAAATCGAATTATTTTGAATAATGAATTTTAGCAACACATAACAAAACTTCAACTTCAGTTTTCTTAGAATTAAGAAAAGTGCGCTTAGCACCTTTGTGCTTCCAGCCATCGATATGATGCACAGGATCTATATCCTCATATTGGAATGAATACATAAGAGGCCCATATGAATTTGTGGCATTACATTATTGTTTGGATCGCGAAGCTTTTGATGACGAAATTAAATAAGTTCTGAGAGAGTTCGATGTGTTTTGTTTCCATCTTTTACGCTGGTTTTTTACCCCAGGTGAGTATGTGAATAATGGTGTGCACCGTTCCTCCTCAATCATGCGTTCGTTCTGTTATTTGTTCTTTCGTACGTTCATTTTTTGATTGACTTGTTCATTCATTTAGTCAGTCAATAAGTCAGTCAGTCGATAAATCATTCCGTCAGTCGGTCAATTTATAGCTTTTTGCTGTAACCTATATTGTGCAGTTACGAGCTGCGACATTTTCTGTTCACTTCTGACAGCTGTTCGTCACGCACAATAATAGGCTTCTGTTGCTAAACTAGAAATAGGGTCTGGGTCGAGCATAGGCAATTGAGCATTAGCTTTCATCAAGCTCCCTCTTATAGATCGAAGTGACTTATTGTATTACTCTACCCCGTACTATTCATTCGTTCGTTCATTCGTGCATAGGCCATATGTGTATGCCGGCATCCCATCATTCGTTCATTCACCCCTTTAAATCATTTCTTCAGTGTTATGAATAGTAATAGTAGAGCGACGGCTGGTGGCAGCTTGACGACCAATCGAGTGACCGTGACGCGTGACTGTGGTTGCTATTGAGAAACGAGGAGGGGGTCTTATGTTCGTCTTTGTCGGGGACGACGCTAAACTTTTCCCAGAAATTGAAATAGGGAAGGGACTCAGAGGCACCGAATACGACTGTTCCCACGTTTGAATGAGTCTTGTGATGACTAAAAACGAGAGGGGAAGATGGTAGACAGCGATATGTTGAGAGGTACAGGCAAGGCCCCAACGAGGACAGAGAGACGGACATCGGTGCGACATGTATGCACCAAAGTCTGTTCGATTGGAGACGTCCTGTCGTCTGATTCTCCATGGTCTATATATTTCGGTCTCCCCGACATGGGTGAGAGATTGATGGAAGAAGGTTTAAGGTATTAGTTGCTAAAGAGTGTTCTAACTATTGCACCTAAACTCTAATACTCTGACCAATTCAACTCTCTCTCTCTCTCTCTCTCTCTCTCTCTCTCTCTCTCTCTCTCTCTCTCTCTCTCTCTCTCTCTCTCTCTCTCTCTCTCTCTCTCTCTCTCTCTCTCTCTCTCTCTCACTCTCTCTCTCTCTCTCTCTCTCTCTCTCTCTCTCTCTCTCTCTCTCTCTCTCTCTCTCTCTCTCTCTACAAATTTTCCAAATGCGAAATGCGCCCTAATACACGGGCCAGGGGTTTAACTTTGGTCTAAAAAATGGGGTGCCAATTTCTTCTCCACTTTCGCTTTTCGCATGGAGATAATTCTCGACAGATTACTCTGGCAGTATTCTCATTAAGTTTTGTGCAAATAAAAACAAGCCATCTTTTAAATTGCAGTATAAGTTTAATGGGGGCTTACATCAGGGGCGCCCGCAGGTTTAAACAAATTGGATGCACAGTCATCTTATCGTTTTTACTACCATAGATGTATAAGTAGGAACATTGAAATAGCTGCCATTTTGTCCGCCGTTTTGTTTTTTGGCAGCGCTACAGATGTGTCTTTAGTTCTATCCCATTCCTTGACCCAGAAAATGTTAATTTAGACTTTAAAATCATGTTTCCATCACATACACGACCTTACTAACAACCATTCGAAGATATTTGGCCACCATTTTGTCCGCCATCTTGTTTTTCCATGCAACCGCTAAACATCCTGCTTGCTAACCGCGATTTTCGTTTTCAGCAGGGTCAAATTAGTCTAGAAACACCTGTTAGGAAATTGTTACATGATTTGCTTCTGTCAATTTAAGCAAGTTGTGTACATCTGAGTCATTCATTCCCCATTGGCGGCCATCTTTTTTGGCGCCAAAATTTGACCTTTTCCCGTGGTCCGATTTCGGTAACTTTTAGTAAGTTCATCTCCAGACCAAATGCACCCGAAAATCAGCATAAAACGTTTTCTTGCAATTTTTTGGGGTTCATCACATTTTTTTCATACTTTGACCCTACTAAAACGTCTCACCTAGCTTATGCATTGACCACGGCAGTTGAAGTGGTCGAATGCGCCACTATATGGGGAAAAGGGTGTGTTTCCACGTTTTTGAGATGTCGCATTTGAGAAACTCGGCACATGGATCAGTGAAGAGTTGGAGTCCGTCACATGTGTGAAAAGTAGAATAACGAACACAATGAATGACTCATTAGAGAAATGTTATCTTTTCAGAGGATTTCGGCGTCTGTGAAACGAGGAAAGGACCGTTGCTATTCTGGGAATTTACTCTCATACCTTAGCTCTCATGAAATGGTACTATTAAGAGTACGTTCGTCATATATGATCATTGATCAGGCATTGATTTTAACCCCACCATTCAAGCCCTGAATGATCATAATTACAATAGCAATAAATAATAATAATAATAATAATAATAATAATAATAATTTTTATAAAATGTCAAATAATAAAACAAACTTTGTGCGCTATTATTGCTATTATTACTATTAATTAGTAACTTCTAAGTAACTTAGTGGCCGTTTCAGATGTTTCTCTCTATGTTAAGTAATATTTGAGTCCCCGAGGAATCATATGCACCTTAAAGCATAATTAAAAATATAAACGAATAGAAATGATGCGAAATCCGTATTTGCATGTAACGCTCCTCTCATTGGCCGTTTCCAACTAATGAATATCAAGAGATCACTGATATGGTTCAGTGGTCAGTGGCTGCAGTAGAACCGTTGATCTTACCTTATCCGACGTTACTTGATTTCATGATTATATTAAAACTGCATTACAACATTAGAATTTCACGGAATATATATATATATATATATATATATATATATACATATATATTCGTTTATTGAAAGCCCAAATGACAGAACGCATTAGGGTACAGAATAATGTCCAGTTAAAAATTATGAATGTTGAATGAGTTAGTTATTTATCGGTCGAACAGAATACGGGAAAGAAAATTTAATTATAGGACATAATCCCCCTGGACATGATCATCCGTGCGTAATCCCAGTGACAAATGCGTCCGATTTTGGGTAGGACATAATCCCCTCCCGGACAATATCCCTCCACTTTGCAATTAATCTATTTCTATGCTTAATTGATAAACCTTAATTGCCCTGTTTTTGTTCGTAGTGTCAGGATGTTTATGTCGTAAATGTATAGGCTAAACCACTTGTGAATATCATTCAAGTGTAAACTTAAGACTTGTTAGTGTTATTCAGTTCTAAAGTCACCCTTCGCTGTGAGTGCTCATACTCATAGGGTCGCTGCAGCAGGATGAAGGCATGGTCCACACGGCAATATTGCAGGAATCGGGAGATCAGCTGCCCAAAAACAGGTCGGGCGCAGCGCCAAGCAGCTACAGGCCCATTTGCTGCAGCTGTGCCAAGATCGGCGACATGGAAGGACATTATGGCCTACATCGAAGCAACGCTACACGGACTTGGACGCAACATTAGCTTTACGATATCTTTTACAGCTTTGAGACAAATACTTGGAACGACTGTAGAATACAATAAACGTTTCCATTGGTTTGAAATATAAGCCTATAGTTGTTAGAAATAAACACATTGTAAATATATTCTTGTTATTAAACAAATTGAAAATATATTCTTATGAATCAAGTAGGCCTATTGTCACATTTTATTGGATATCATGTATAATTTTATCAAACTCAACATGCTGAGGTTGAGATGATTATTAGGCCGGATCATAAATCACAAAATATTGGCATATTTCTTAGAGAATATCCATTTATTGGCTCTCAAGTACTGTGATTCCATTGCTGCAAACCGTTTGTCTCTACTACTTTGCTATACTTTGCATTTTTTCTTAGAAAAAATCGAAAAAATTCACCAAAAACTCTAATTTGTAAGATATCATTTTCTGTACAATCGTACGAAAAGAAGCAAATTACATCAACTTCTGAATATGAAATATGATTAAGAAACAGTATGGCACGAGTACAATGTAATAGAAGACTTTACTTAAATTTTTCTGAATTGAGACTTAGTATCGAACTGAGGCATCAATTTGCGGCGTTCCTGGAGAACGCGAATGTAGCCATCACTAGTGAGGTGGCTTAGCGCTGAATTGCGAGGTTAACGTTACACGGCGGATAAAAGCACCAAATTTGGCAGGATGATCTGTCAGGGTCTGCTAATTAATGTTAGAAGGGGAGCCCTCTGAAATTTTGAAACGTTTTCGTGTAAATCGCAAAAAATTCAAGATGGCGTCCAAGATGGCTGCCGGGAGCTATACTTGTCTATATCTCAAGCACTATTCAACCTAGAGAGCTGATTTTTGTGTCAAATTGTAGGATTTATTGCTCAGTGTTCAGCTAAAATAACTTCAATCACTTAATGTATCATTCCAAGATGGCGTCCAAGATGGCTGCCGGGAGCTATAATTGTCTATATCTCAAGCAATATTCAACCCAGAAAGCTACTTTTGGTGTCAAATTGTAAGGTTTATTGCTCAGTGTTCAGTTAAAATAACTTCAATCACTTAATGTATCATTTCAAGATGGCGTCCAAGATGGCTGCCGGGAGTTAAAAGTGTCTATATCTCAAGCATTATTCAACCTAGAAAGCTGCTTTTGGGTGAACTACAGCCCTAACAGAGGCTGACGTAGCATCCTATGGCATGGCCGACTCATATCTGAAGGCAGCACACTTAACTCGAACCAGGCATGCACGCCAAGTAACTCTATTGGCTCTACACAATCTACAACAAGAGGCTTTCTTGCTCAGCGAGGGCCCCACAGACGAAGAGTCTGCCATGGCTTAGAGAAACGAAATGAAGAAGAGGAGTCAAGCTTTCATGTATTGGAACTTGATCATGAAGTATGAAACCCTCAGTTTCAGAATCGTTCGATGTTGTATCTGAATCATTACATAATTGTTCAGCAGCTCTCACACATTTTCTTTCTAAGTCATTCTTTGACTTTGAATATACAGCTACTTTTCGTTTTAAACGCTTCTCGCGAAGCGCAGATGCCTTCTTATCAACACCAGCTATTCGGCCTACCCGAACAGTACGCTGGTCTCTAAGGAAATAGACCAGAATATCAATTAATTTCTGTAAATACGATAAACAGTTCGCTTAAATCAAAAATCAGCTCACCAAACCGGATATAAACAGTTTAAAAAATAAGTAAGCAAGCATAGGCCCCCAGGAAGCATTTCTTGTGAAACAAAAGTAACACGGTTACATTTGGTTATCTGAAAACGTAAAAATGCAAAGTATATTCGCATTTCTATGAACTTTTTTCTTCTTTACAGTAAACAACGCCACATAAGGTCGCTTTTCCGAAATTCTTAATGCAACTTAATTTTTATGATCCGGCCTAATGATTATATCCTAGCCTGAGGGGGTTATATACGGGGGGGTTATGTCCAGGGGATTATGTCCGCAAACCTAAAATTTCTATCGTCTTTAATCGGGAGTTTAAAATTATGTGGTCTTGGTCGCAGATTATATCGTTGCTCATTAGTTGAAGGCAAATAGGGAACACAGCACATGGAATGGGTTCTGTTTCACAGCGTCAGAAAGCGCCTCCCCCTTCTTTACAAGTGTGGTCATCAGTGGGGATTCACGATCAAGAAATCCTAAGCGCTTCATCCTTCTTATAATGCGGTCAATTTTGGCACGATCGCCAGACGCAGCAAATCCACACCAGGCTGGGGAAGTATACAACAGCCTGGTGACTGTTGTGGCCCTCGCAGCTTCATTTAATGAGTCATTAAGTAAACCATACTGTCTAAGACTTTTGAGTGCCTGTAAAGAGCCAGAGCATGTCCTAACAATGCCATCAAAATGACATGTAGCTTTTAGGTAATTGGCAATGATATCACGATTTATATACAGGGCTGTAGTTGAGGGTGTGCGCGGGTATACAGCGTGTACTCACCTCCAGAGACCGTATACTCACCCTACAAAATATTTGTACTCACCTCTAATTTGTTTCGGAAAACTAACCGGTAGGATGTACTCACCTCTTATTTGTGTAGGAAATCTAACCGGTAGCGTTTACTCCCCTCTAATTTTACCACTACTGCCCAATTGTTTATATAGCGCCGATGTTAATGATTACCACAATTATGATTATGATGATATTGATATTGATAATAGTATTAATTCTACTACTAATAATAATTGTACCAATGAAGGTGGAAATAATGTCCAAGATTATGACGAAGCTCGGTGATTGTTTCAAGCCTTGAGGACTCGAATAAAGGCCTTCCTCTGAGAAAACAATAATGGGCATTGTTTCTTCTCGGTACTAAATGTGGAGGTACGGTACCCTCAAGCCAAAAAAGTGGGCGGTAAATTAAGTATCATTAGCACCCAAAAATTGTACATATACCTAAGAATCAGGACAGGATTTCTCGAAGAGGAATGTATAGCAGAGTGGCCGATTGGTTGGAGCGCCTCGTCTTGTAACGCGGAGAGTACGGGTTCGAACTACCTCCTCTGAGACGTTTACTATGCATGGATCCCGAACAAGTCCTTCACTCACGATGCTCAGCGCCATCGACTGATGCTCATGCATTAGATATTGACGCTTAATAAATTCCTGATTATGATAATTTTAGCAATAGCATGCGACGTAAATTTTTTATGACGTAAAACAGACTGTGGTGAATCGTTTCAAGCTGACCAATGGCGTGGAAGAGATCAATTTGGAAAGACATAAATAGAATTCTGTCTGTTAGGCCAAATAAAGCAATGAAACCTAAAGACAGCAACTTAGAGCATGAAAAAACCTGTCTGTTTATTGAAATCCTAAATGACAGACCGTATTATGGCACAGAATAATGTCCAGTAAAATACAATTATGAATGTTGAATGAGTTAGGCATTCATCGGCAGAACAGAATGCAGGAAATAAAATTCTATTGTCTTTAATCGGGAGTTTAAAGTTATGTGGTCTTTCTCGCAGATTACATGGTTGCTCAGTAGTTGGAGGAAATAGGGAACACAGCACATGAAATGGGTTCTGTTTCATCGCGTGAAAATAGCCTCTTTCCCCTGTCTTTACAAGTGTAGTCATCGATGGCGATTCTCGATCAAGAGATCCTATGTGCTTCATCCTTCTAATAATGCGGCCAATTTTGGCACGATCGTCAGATGCAGCAAATTCACACCAGGCTGGGGAAGTATACAACAGCCTGGCGACTGTTGTGCCCTCGCAGCTTCATTTATTAAGCGTCAATATCTAATCATGAGTTATTAGGTAAAACCATGCTGTCCAAGAATTTTGAGTGCCTGTAAAGAACCAGAGCATGTCCTAACATTATCATCAAAATGACATGTAGCTCATAGGCAATTAGCAATGATAACACGATTTATATACACGGCTATAGTTGAGGTATGCGCGGTTATGCAGCGCGTACTCACCTCTAGAGACCGTATACTCACCTTACAAAATATTTGTACTCACCTCTAATTTGTTTCGGAAAACTAACCGGTATGATGTACTCACCTCTTATTTGTGTCGGAAATCTAACCGGTAGCGTTTACTCACCTCTAATTTTGCCATTACAGCCTTGTTTATATAACGCCGATGTTAATGATTACGATAATGATGACAACGATAATAGTATTAATGCTACTACTAATAATAATTGTAACAATGAAGGTCGTGATGATGACCGCGATGATGACGAAGCTCAGTGATTGTTGATTGCTTCTTGTGTTGAGGACTCAAATAAAGGCCTTCCTCTGAGAAAACATTGATGGGCATTGTTTCTTCTCGGTACTAAATGTGGAGGTACGGTACCGTCAAGCCAAAAAAGTGGGCGGTAAATTAAGTATCATTAGCACCAAAAAACACACATATACCTAAGAATCAGGACAGGATTTCTTGAAGAGGAATGTATAGCAGAGTGGCCGATTGGTTGGAGCGCTCGTCTTGTAACGCGGAGAGTACGGGTTCGAACTTCCGTCCCTGAGACGTTTACTGTGCATAGATCCCAAACAAGTCCTTCACTTACGATGCTCAGCGCCATCGACTGATGCTTATTCATTAGATAGTGGCGCTTAATAAATGTGTACCAATAATTATTTTGACAATAGCATCCGACTCAAATTTTATGATGACGTAGAACAGATTGTGACGTACCGTTTCAAGCTGACCAATGGCGTGGAAGAGATCTATCTGGAAAGACATAAAACGAGCAAAATTCTGTCTGATAGACCAAACAACGCTACATAACTTAAAGATAAGAACTTAGAGCAGAAAAATAACTTACTTACTTACTTACTAGGTAGGTTTTCTTTCCTGTCTGCACCATTGTCGCGGTCGACTCCTTCGATCGCAACGACGAACCAACGAAGGAACTATTAAAAGATCTTTATTTAAAAATAAAGTCGATTAAGTGTAGAGTAAGTCAACTCGTCTATCAAATATCACAATCGTAGACAGCACACAGGTTGGCTGGTCTCGATTGAACGTCATACGATCAATGTTTCAACGTTTACAAATCTTCGTCAAAAGGCCCTTAATGTACATCAGGTCTATCTTATATAGAGTTCTCCCGGATTCCAGAACGTTCTGTGACGTCACTGTACTTTTCCCTGGAAAGTCCTACTGAACACGTATATCCTTGTTGCATGCACCGAATTAATGTTGACAGCTTGCTGCAGAATTTTCCGTGCGTTGTAAACAAGCTTGTTGACACGTCGGTTTTCTTCCCTTGATGCATGCACCCGCGTAGACCACGACATTCCCTCCGCCCTCAGATGATGACACGTCTTCAGCACCATCCCGAACGGGTCATCACGATCAAGCCGGGCCTCCAGACTCCATCTCGACACATCATATACAAACAAAACAAAACACATCAGTTAGTCAATTTATCCACACAATTTGCGGGCTCGATCCTTGTGTGTCGGGCCATTTCCCCCTTCACCATCCGAGTCACAACCGAGAGAGGAAATCAGCCACCGTGTTTTGACGTCCAGGACGATATCGAAAGTCCACGTTAAACTCTTGCAATGCTAACGCCCAACGAGTCAGTTTCGCACTCTTAGGGCTTGCATCTGTGAGAAAAGACAAAGGATTATGATCTGAATAAATGATTATCTTTGATAAGAATATCCATGACTTGAATCGTTTAAGTGCCCAAATTACTGCGAAAGCCTCTCTCTCAATTGTAGACCAATGCATCTGTGTATCTGTAAGTTTAAGGCTAGCAAAAGCAATTGGTTTTTCTTGACCTTCTTCGGTCCACTGAAACAAGCAACACCCGACCGCGGTGGCACTTGCGTCAACACTTAAACCAAATTCCTTAGTGAAATCAATGGTATGCAACTGTGTAGCTTTACTGAGATCATCCTTTAACTTATCTAGTGCTTCTTGATGCTTTTGCTCCCAAGGCACCTTCGTAGGTATGTTATCTCGTGTCAAATCAGTTATTATCCGTGCTTTTTCAGCTAAAGCAGGTATAAAACTTCGAAAGTAACTGAAAAAACCCATAACCTTTCTAACTTCTTTCTTTGTTGTTGGAGGATGGATATCATTGATCGTAGCGATCTTACCTGGATCAGGTTCAATACAACCTGACCCTACTATATGGCCAACAAACTTTATTTTGTTTTGTGCAAAATTACATTTTCTTAAATTCAAAGTGAGTCCTGCTTCCTCAATAGTTTGCAAAAATTTCTCTAGATGTTCTAAATGGTCATTCCAATTCATTGAAACCACTGCCATATCATCGACGAATGGTTCGGTAAAACTTCGCACTGGATGTAAAACTTGGGTCATAGCACGAATAAAGGTATTGCTAGCGGACTTGAGTCCAAACGGCATCCTTGTGAACTCAAAAAGTCCTGCATCACATACGAATGCCGTAAGCCATCGATGTTCTTTCCGAACTGGAATTTGCCAATACCCCGATTTCGCGTCGAAAACACTAATAAACTTTGCCCGTCCCACCTTTTGTAAGATGTCAGCAATGTCTGGGGTCGGGTAACAATCACCTAGAGAATATTTGTTAACATGGCGATAATCAATTGCCAATCGAACGCCATTTTGACCTTTGGGTCCCTTTAAAACGCAAACTACCGGACTGGCCATTTCACTTTTCGATGGTCGAATGATGTCTAATGCCAACATTTCTTCTATCTGGCGTTGTACTTCAGGTTTAAGTAGCTCAGGTACTTTATATGCCCTTAAACGCTTAGGAGTGAAATCATGAGTTATCTTAATTTCATGTTCTAATACTGGACAATACCCAGGTTTATCCACAAATACTGCCGTGTGCCGATCCAAAACTTCAAAAAGTTGCTTCTGTTCCTCTTGCGAAAGATGCGCTATAATCAGAGGATCAATTCGCTTACTCGGGCTTATTTGTTCACGTTCTTCCTGATCTACAACCTCTACTATACCAAATTCTTCATCTTGATCAACAATTACTGAACAGCTATTGATCATCGCTTGTTCGAGTCGTTCATGGTATCGCTTGATCTTATTTGCGTGTAAATGTCTTTGTTTTCCCTCTATTTCTACTATATAAGAATATGGGGATTTAACCTTGACTACGGTAGCAGGTCCTTGCCATCGACTATAAAATTTAGAACTACCAAAATCCGGTGCTAATACTGCTACTTTATCTCCAACTTCGTATTTTCTGTCAGTACTACGCAAGTTATAATAATCTGCATACCGCTTTGTTTCTATATCACTATAGTAATCTGCATAAACTTTCGCGAATTCGAGGTTTTCCTTCAGTGATTGGAGATACTCTTCGGGTGATTTACCTAAGTTAAGAGGTACTTTTCGTTCGCCAGCCCACGATTCCTTCAACACACTAAGTGGACCCCGAGGAAGAGTTCCATAAACCATAGTGAATGGCGAAATATGAGTCGTGCCTGAAGGTTTTTCTCTAAGGCTCCACAGAACAAACGGTAACAATTGGTGCCATCCACGAGGATCAGATTGAGCAAGCCTAAAGATCATGGTTTTCAAGCTTTGGTTGCATCTTTCAACCAATCCAGCTGCCTCAGGATGTCCAGGGGTATTAAATCTGGGACTACAACCCATTCGCCGCAAGAATTCTTTCGTCAAACGACTGGTAAAGTTGGTACCACAATCAGAACTGATGATCCTTGGAATAGAAAAAGTTGTAAAAACTTGCAACAGAGCTTCACAAACTCCCCTTGCATTCAGCGATCTAAGAGGATACGCCATCGGCCAACGAGAAAATTTGTCCACCAGAACCAAAGCATAATTGTACTGGGGTTTCGATTTGTTGGATTCTCCAGTCACTACCATAGGGCCAATACAATCCATATTTAGATGGTTAAAACAGAGTTCATCCGCCCTCGGAATAGGAGTGATCGGGACTCGATCTGCCACTTTAACTGGAGTTCTTAGTTGACAAATTTGACAAGACGCACAATATTCGCGAATCCTCTCATCCATTCTTGGAAACCAAAAGTTTAATTTGATCCTGGCTCTCGTTGCCTTAAAAGCCATGTGCCCAGCACATGGGGCATCGTGTGCTACTCGCAAGACAACCTCGATTCTATCTTCCGGTAAACATAATTGATTAACCTTATGTCCCATAATTTCCCCTTTGTGGTACAGGAGGTTATTATCTATAAAGAAATTATTTTTATTCTGTCTCGCTTGTTGCCAGCAAGATATAAGATTGTGACAATTCTGTTGCTCACGCAATAAAGTATCATTATTCGCTACTCCCTCATCAGACTTGAACTCTGTTGACTCAACATCAAGAAAATTATCTGAATCATCAACTAGTTGCTCCTGAGAATATTCATTCACTTCTGACGGCAGGGATTCGTTGCTGTTACTTTTCTCGATATTAACTCCTAAGTTATCTTCTTCTGCCCCTTTATTTATTTGTACACATCGATCTACGCCAGCTACCATCACTACATATTGCGAACTATCCCTTAATAGGTCCACAACATGGGGTGTCAGAATAACCCGTTCATTTAGTTCAGGGACTGCAGCGAACATGACGCACAAAGATGGCGCAATGTTTGTCGTTCCTTCCATTGAATTAGCTAATTTCATTTGTAGGTATACTACATCTGCCTTACATCCTTCTCCCTGAAAACCAATTATATTAATCCGTTTAATCACGGGTAAGTTTAGTGACTCAATTAATTTCTTATCAATACAACAAATTTCTGCTCCTGAATCTGATAATGCTGGCTGAGAAGGGAGATCTTCAATCTGTACATTGATATACGACCTCTCGTGTAATCCATCAATACTATTCTCGTATACCCTTACAGCAGTTTCCAACCCTATTGGTTTAGAATTATCCAATAAATTCCCTTGCTTTACCTGTTCAGGTATCTCATGCAACACGTTGACCTTCTCAACAAATAAGTCGATCACTTCTTCAGTTGGGTTCCCAAATATACAAGTACTCACCTTTTTAGAACTTGGTTTGGTCTGGCACTCCCTTGCCATATGACCCTTCTGATGACATAGGAAACAGAGACCCTTTACCTTGGCCTCCTCCTGAGACACCCTCGCACCTATCTTGGCTTCACCCCTTATTTCCGGTTTGGGAGACTTGGGTTGAGCTGTCTGGTTATTGACTTGAACATGTGGTTGACCTCTCGTCCAATTGTTATACTTCGGTGTCGGATGACTACGGCATACTAAGTCATTCCCATCATCATGCGACGCTACATAAATGTCAGCCGCATTAGCTATGTCTTCACAGCTCAACCACTCCTCTTTTTCTTGGGCCAAGATATAATCTAAACAAGCCTTCGACAAGGACTCCTTAAGCCGATCCGCAACCAATAAACTTACAAGTTTATCAAACTCATCAGTTATCTTTCTACTTTTCAAATAATACATAAGAGCCACACGCAATTTGGATGAATAGATCGTAAATGATTCGTCCGATGCTTTGTGCAACGACCAAAATCGGGCTCTAAGATTTGAAGGGCTTATCTTAAACTCCCGTAGCAAAAACTCCTTCAGGAATTTGTAGTCATGGAGCTGTGCCTCAGTAAGGCGCATGGTTAATGCCTTAGCTCTTTCACTTAAAATGGCTAGCAATAATTTTGCTCTAACATCTTCATCCACCTCATACACATTAAACAAACCATCCAAGTGATCAAAGAAACCTGGAATTTCTATAGGGTCGGAAGGAAATTTCCAAAGAATATTCTTGAGGGCATCACTATAACGCTTAGTACGACTTGCTAAAGAATCTCTAACATTTCGTTCTTCCTGCTTTTCCTTCCTCTCCCTTTCTTCTTTCTCTTTCCGTTCCTTCTTTTCTCTTTCTTCTTTCTCTTTCCGTTCCTTCTTTTCTTCCTCTCTCCTCTTTTCCTCCCTTTCTTCCTTCTCCTTCCGTTCCTCCCTCTCTCTTTCTTCCTTCTCCTTCCGTTCCTCCCTTTCTCTTTCTTCCTTCTCCTTCCGTTCCTCCCTTTCTCTTTCTTCCTTCTCCCTTTGTTTTTTCTTTTCTTCCTCTCTCCTCTTTTCCTCCCTTTCTTCCTTCTCCTTCCGTTCCTCCCTTTGTTCTTCATATTTACGGATTTCGAACTCCAGACGGCGCTTCTGCAGCTCGTAATCCACTCCTGTTGGAGATATTGGACTACCCTTAAATTCCTCTTCCTCTTTTCCAATCTCCATGGCCCATTCTTCCATTAATTGATTTCGATCCCATGACATAACATCATCTTCGTCCCTTCCTGCCTTCATAAGATACACCCTAAGGCGCTCAGACGACATTTTGCGAATATTCGCTTGCATCTCTGTTGTCAACGCTTCCCAGTTTTACAAACAGTCAGTCAACAACAATCACCAAAAAAAAACAGACACCACGCGGCAAACCCGCCACACAAAAGGAAAATTCCACAACCCAAAGTGCAACTATGCAGTATCCAAAGAAGTACACTCGCCAAGTACGCAAAAACTATACAAGCTCACGCAAGTCTGGCCTCGATCACAACAATGGATCAAATTTCAAAGAAATAATCAGCAGATATTGAAAGAGAAATAATGGCTGCCTCCCACTCGGCTGCAACTCCACTCTCTTTTCTCCTTCTCAGCCACGACAACACCTAGGATCTTACCCGTATGTTGACTGCTGTCTTCTGCTGTCTCAGCCGAACGACGCACTTCGTCCGTCCGACTGTCGTATGCCGATTCACCCGTCTCCCACGGTAGAAAGGCGTCTCGATCCGCTCGCTGTCTGGAACAGACCGTCTCTTGATCCTCCGGGTTGACTCCTTCCTCCGCCGGCTCGCGTCTTCTTCACCGGATCCAACACCGATGATCCCACTTCTGACACCAATAATGTCGCGGTCGACTCCTTCGATCGCAACGACGAACCAACGAAGGAACTATTAAAAGATCTTTATTTAAAAATAAAGTCGATTAAGTGTAGAGTAAGTCAACTCGTCTATCAAATATCACAATCGTAGACAGCACACAGGTTGGCTGGTCTCGATTGAACGTCATACGATCAATGTTTCAACGTTTACAAATCTTCGTCAAAAGGCCCTTAATGTACATCAGGTCTATCTTATATAGAGTTCTCCCGGATTCCAGAACGTTCTGTGACGTCACTGTACTTTTCCCTGGAAAGTCCTACTGAACACGTATATCCTTGTTGCATGCACCGAATTAATGTTGACAGCTTGCTGCAGAATTTTCCGTGCGTTGTAAACAAGCTTGTTGACACGTCGGTTTTCTTCCCTTGATGCATGCACCCGCGTAGACCACGACAACCATATTCATTAGATAGTGGCGCTTAATAAATATGTAACAATAATTATTTTGACAATAGCATCCGACACAAATTTTATGATGACGTAGAACAGATTGTGACGTACCGTTTCAAGCTGACCAATGGCGTGGAAGAGATCTATCTGGAAAGACATAAAACGAGCAAAATTCTGTCTGATAGACCAAACAACGCAACATAACTTAAAGATAAGAACTTAGAGCAGAAAAATAACTTACTTACTTACTTACCTACTTACTTACTAGGTAGGTTTTCTTTCTTGTCTGCACCATATTCATTAGATAGTGGTGCTTAATAAATGTGTAACAATAATTATTTTGACAATAGCATCCGACTCAAATTTTATGATGACGTAGAACAGATTGTGACGTACCGTTTCAAGCTGACCAATGGCGTGGAAGAGATCTATCTGGAAAGACATAAAACGAGCAAAATTCTGCCTGATAGACCAAACAACGCAACATAACTTAAAGATAAGAACTTAGAGCAGAAAAATAACTTACTTACTTACCTACTTACTTACTAGGTAGGTTTTCTTTCTTGTCTGCACCATATTCATTAGATTGTGGCGCTTAATAAATGTGTAACAACAATTATTTTGACAATAGCATCCGACGCAAATTTTATGATGACGTAGAACAGATTGTGACGTACCGTTTCAAGCTGACCAATGGCGTGGAAGAGATCTATCTGGAAAGACATAAAACGAGCAAAATTCTGTCTGATAGACCAAACAACGCAACATAACTTAAAGATAAGAACTTAGAGCAGAAAAATAACTTACTTACTTACCTACTTACTTACTAGGTAGGTTTTCTTTCTTGTCTGCACCATATTCATTAGATAGTGGCGCTTAATAAATGTGTAACAATAATTATTTTGACAATAGCATCCGACGCAAATTTTATGATGACGTAGAACAGATTGTGACGTACCGTTTTAAGCTGACCAATGGCGTGGAAGAGATCTATCTGGAAAGACATAAAACGAGCAAAATTCTGCCTGATAGACCAAACAACGCAACATAACTTAAAGATAAGAACTTAGAGCAGAAAAATAACTTACTTACTTACCTACTTACTTACTAGGTAGGTTTTCTTTCTTGTCTGCACCATATTCATTAGATTGTGGCGCTTAATAAATATGTAACAATAATTATTTTGACAATAGCATCCGACGCAAATTTTATGATGACGTAGAACAGATTGTGACGTACCGTTTCAAGCTGACCAATGGCGTGGAAGAGATCTATCTGGAAAGACATAAAACGAGCAAAATTCTGTCTGATAGACCAAACAACGCAACATAACTTAAAGATAAGAACTTAGAGCAGAAAAATAACTTACTTACTTACCTACTTACTTACTAGGTAGGTTTTCTTTCTTGTCTGCACCATATTCATTAGATAGTGGCGCTTAATAAATGTGTAACAATAATTATTTTGACAATAGCATCCGACGCAAATTTTATGATGACGTGGAACAGATTGTGACGTACCGTTTCAAGCTGACCAATGGCGTGGAAGACATCTATCTGGAAAGACATAAAACGAGCAGAATTCTGTCTGATAGACCAAACAACGCAACATAACTTAAAGATAAGAACTTAGAGCAGAAAAATAACTTACTTACTTACTTACCTACTTACTTACTAGGTAGGTTTTCTTTCTTGTCTGCACCATATTCATTAGATAGTGGCGCTTAATAAATGTGTAACAATAATTATTTTGACAATAGCATCCGGCGCAAATTTTATGATGACGTAGAACAGATTGTGACGTACCGTTTCAAGCTGACCAATGGCGTGGAAGACATCTATCTGGAAAGACATAAAACGAGCAAAATTCTGTCTGATAGACCAAACAACGCAACATAACTTAAAGAAAAGAACTTAGAGCAGAAAAATAACTTGTTTCTAGGTAGGTTTTCTTTCTTGTCTGCACAATAATAATATCTAATTAAAATGATTCGGGAATTGGAGTCACCGCTTGACTTGGCTGGGTGACACAGGTATGAGCGAGGATGGGCTCTTACCATTACCATGGCATGCCATTGAAGTCCTTGGAATTGGAGTCACCACACGTAGTGGCTGGGTGACACAGGTATGAGCGAGTATGGGGCTCTTACCATTACCACGGCATTCCATTGAATTGATCGGAATTGGAGTCACCACCTGTAGTGGTTGGGTGACACAGGTACGGGCGAGGATGGTGCTTTTACCATTACCACCGCATTCGATTAGAGTCATTGGAATTGGAGTCACCACTTCTAGCGGTTGGGTGGCACAGGTATGAGCGAGGATGGGGCTCTTACCATTACCATGGCATGCCATTGAAGTCCTTGGAATTGGAGTCACCACACGTAGTGGTTGGGTGACACAGGTATGAGCGAGTATGGGGCTCATACCATTACCACGGCATTCCATTGAATTGATCGGAATTGGAGTCACCACCTGTAGTGGTTGGGTGACACAGGTACGGGCGAGGATGGTGCTTTTACCATTACCACCGCATTCGATTAAAGTCATTGGAATTGGAGTCACCACTTCTAGCGGTTGGGTGGCACAGGTATGAGCGAGGATGGGGCTCTTACCATTACCATGGCATTCCATTGAAGTCCTTGGAATTGGAGTCACCACACGTAGTGGTTGGGTGACACAGGTATGAGCGAGTATGGGCTCATACCATTACCACGGCATTCCATTGAATTGATCGGAATTGGAATTACCACCTGTAGTGGTTGGGTGACGGATTTAGGACATTTCCCCCTGGACATTACCCCCGGACAATTCCCCCGGCATTTCCCCCGGACAATTCCCCCGTAGATTAATTCCCCACCTGTAGTGGTTGGGTGACACAAGTACGGGCGAGAATGGTGCTTTTACCACCGCATTCGATTAAAGTCATTGGAATTGGAGTCACCACTTCTAGCGGTTGGGTGGCACAATTCCGTTCAGACAGTGTAGTTGGTCTTGGACAATATCTATCTATCTATCTTTCTATCTATCGATCTATCTATCTATCTATCTATCTATCTATCTATCTATCTATCTATCTATCTATCTATCTATCTGTCTGTCTGTCTGTCTGTCTGTCTGTCTGTCTGTCTGTCTGTCTGTCCACCTATCTATCTATCCATCCATCCATCATCTATCTATCTATCTAAGTAGCTAGCTATCTATCTATCCATCCATCCCAACCATCCATCCATCCATCCATCCATCCATCTATCTATCCATGTCCGGATACCCAGTGGTGAAGGCTTCGGCCGAAGAACCACCTAGGGCGTCACGCGAGGTGAACAGGCTCATCAGGAACTCTGAAAGCAGCTGGGGAACGCAGGAGGCAGGTGTTGGAAGGACACCTGAGGGCGAATGAGGCTTATTGCTTGGCCTACCGGCTTCATTACCCAGCCAGGAGAGGAGTGGTCACCACCTGGCACAGGACCAAGTAATTTTTAAATAATGAGCACACTTTTAAATGTTTCCATCCTATACACCACTTTACTTAAAGCCATTCGAAGATTTTGTCCGCCATTTTGTCTGTCGTTTTTTGCAGTGCTACATATGTGTCTTTAGTTTCATTGCATTCCTTGACCCGAAAATGTAATGAAGCTGGGTAATGAAGCCTACCGGCTTCATTACCCAGCCAGGAGAGGAGTGGTCACCACCTGGCACAGGACCAAGTAATTTTTAAATAATGAGCACAGGACCAAGTAATTTTTAAATAATGAGCACACTTTTAAATGTTTCCATCCTATACACCACTTTACTTAAAGCCATTCGAAGATATTTGGCCACCATTTTGTCTGCCATCTTGTTTTTCCATGCAACCGCTAAAAATCCAGCTTGCTAACCGCGATTTTCGTTTTCAGTAGGGTCAAATTAGTCTAGAAACACCTGTTAGGAAATTGTTACATGATTTGCTTCTGTCAATTTAAGCAAGTTCTGTACATTTGAGTCATTCATTCCCATTGGCAGCCATCTTTTTTTGGCTTCAAAATTTGACCTTTTCCCGTGGCCCGATTTCGGTAAACTTTTAATAAGTTTTTCTCCAGACCAAATGCACCCGAAAATCACCATAAAAAGTTTTCTTGTAATTTTTTGGGGGTTCACCACATTTTTTTTCATACTTTGACCCTACTATATTAGAAAATCAAGCAAAGATAAGTGTACCACTGAAACCTTACTATTTAAAGCTTGCGTGGATCTGAACCTCTGAAAGACGACCGACTGGAAAATCTATCCCTCAACACGGAAGCTCCTCTGGCCCGATTATAGCTATACATGCGATTAGTCCGGGTGCGAGGCAGTAGTTACAACGACAACAACAACAACAACAACAACAACAATAATAATAATAATAATAACAATAATGATGATGATGATGATGATGATGATGATGATGATAATAATAATAATAATAATGATAATAATAATAATAATAATTTCCCACGATTTCCCCCGAAGCCGAGACCTGACCCTCCAGACACTATCTCTGCTCCTAAATAACAATAATTTTTTCCAAATCCTGAGGGATCCTTGATACCTCGGGTAAAAAAATAAATTAATTAATAATAATAATAATAATAATAATAATAATAATAATAATAATTTGTCGTCTAAATCAAAACACGATCCAGCAAATATTTCGCCAGGGTGCCGCAGGAGATCGAAACTTTATTTCCCCGCGGGAGAGCTCGGACCAGAGGGATCGGGGTGTTGGTTCGGGAGATGACGATTGCCACAATAGCTGCAGCAGTGTCCGTAAAATTGGAGGACGGAAACATTAAGGCGGCAGTGCGTATGCCGTGTTTTGATGACAAACCAGTCCAAGTAAAAGAGAACACGCTGGAGGAATTGAGGTTGAAACACCCCCCCCTCAGACCGACAAACTATACCGAGCCCCTGCACTGCCCGCATCTAGGTTTCGGAGGCTGCGGTATTAACCAGCATCCGCAATTTTCCTACGGGATCCTCGGAGGCACCCGATGGCATCCGCCCCCAACACATCCTGAAACTGGTCGGCCAAACAGACTTGGACCCCGGCTTACTATCGGCAATCACAGCCTTAGACAAACTGCTGTTGGCCGGCTCGTGTCCCGCTGGGATACGCGCCACCCTCTCGGAGTCGGGGCAGTCTTTTCGCCCAGCGTAAAAGCTCGGGGGTCTATGCCCGATCTTCATTGGCTACTATTGGCGCAGACTTGGGGCCAAATGTGCAAACGCTTACGCAGCGCCAAGAGTGGCGGCGTATCTATCCATAAGACAGGAGGGGTGGGCGTGGCGGGAGTGCGAGGCGGCGGTGCATGCTGCGAGACTGTTCTTGGATAGCCAAGACGTTGCAATCACCAAATGTTAATCTCGCTCTATGCAATACTCCCAGAACTTGCACCTTTTGTTATTCGGCTTGCTCTGGGCCATCGAATCTCAAATATGGTATTTTATCGCAGGTAGGTCTTCAACAAGGCGATCTCTAGGGTCTCCTGCTCTTTTGCCTCCCCCCTGCAGCCCACCTTGGCTGGGATGTCGTCTTCACTCACTTTGGCCTTTCTGGAAGACCTCATGCGGGGGTGGGGTAGCGTGGGTGGTTGCCGACGACGTGGCACTATTGGAAAAAATGTAAAGATATCGATTTACAACTCAACTGCTCAATATCCTAGATAATCTCGACTTCTCCTGATATCACAGAGGATAGCCACCACCTAGACCTCTTTATAAGGACCAACCCAGAATTCTACGCTCTTGGGGCCTGTCTTTCGACGAGGCTGCTCAACACCTGGCCTGTGTTGATCACCCGGGACTGGAGCAGTATAATGCAACCTTGCGTTCTGGTCTGGATAGTGTTGTCAACCTTCCCCTACCGGACGACGCTTGGCTCTAGGCCGCGCTCCCCATCAAAAGGGGCGGACTGCAGGGCTCTAGTGGTAAACTTAGAGGCGAGACCACGCTACCGGATAGTTTCCTAAGCAAATTAGAGGTGAGTATACGCTAACGGTTAGTTTTCCGAAACATAATACAGGTGAGTACAAATATTTTGTGAGGTGAGTATACGGTCTCTAGAGGTAAGTATACGCTGTATTCCCGCGTATACCCTCGACTACAGCCCTGGCGGACTGGGGATCCGATCGGTGACCTCGCTGGCACGTTCCGCCTTTCTGGCATCAGCCGCGCGCGAGCACCGATCTGCTCTAGTCCACCATGCTGGGAGACGCAGCCTTGGCCGACCCATAATGTGAGGCCTTGGAACAGACCTCTGATCGACGGAGTCGTTTCAGGCCTATAAGCCTATAGCCTATCTGACCCAACAAATCAGGCGCGCCTTAAGGCGATATCAGCCCCGCATGCGGGGGACTGGCTACTGACCCTCCCGTCACCAGCTGCGGGTTCAGGCTAGATGACGAGTCGGTCAGGGCGGCGACGGGATTGCGGCTGGAGGTCCAGCTTTGCGAGCCACATGTATGCCTTTTCGGCGCCCCGGTTTTGGCAGATGGCCTTCATGGGCTTTCATGCACGCTGGGCCTGGGTCGCTTGCCTTGGCATGCTGCTCTGAACGATTTGGTCTTTCGGAGCTTGGTCCGTGCCGGCTAACCATCCACAAAGGAGCCCGTTGGCCTCGTGAGAACAGACGGCAAGAGACCAGATGGCCTCACCCTCATCCCTTGGCGCGTCGGGCGATGCCTTGTCTGGGATGTCACCGTGACAGACACTTTGGCCGCTTCCTATTTGCCGGACACCTCCAAAACTGCCGGCGCGGCCGATGACTTAAAGTGGCAGGAGGCCCTATAACAATTTGTAAGAAATAAGGCTTATGCACTGCGTATTTGAATTTCAAATTATATTTCATGCTTAAAGGTGAAGCAATTGCAATTTACGATATTGGAGAATTAAGATTCTCTAGTAATTGATTTGTTTGACGCCTATAAAGTTTTGATTAACGCTGCTGGTGTTATTTATGTAAGCTTCCTTATGACTGTCGCCAACAAGTGCATATTTATATTTTGAACCCATGTACTTGAATGCCACTCTCATCGTACATAACATCACATACTTTTGGTCTGTATTCACGGTTGACTAGTCATCCGAAACGCGACAGACGACAGCGCGGCTTTTAACCGATGGTAGATTGATCACTGAAATGGTTTTGGGGACCAAACTGAAAATGACAACAGGCTTAGCAATGAAAAGCTGTGCCAGCTGTCGTTCTTGTGGCAACCGGAAGTTGAGAAGTACAATCGAACGGTAAATGGAAACGGTATTCAGTCGTGTATGCATCTCTTCGCTTAAGTGATGAGGCCACTGGTTGTGTTCTGTCGGTGCCAGGCTACAAAGGAGAAACTGGAGGGGCAACAGGTTAAGTTCGGAGTATACATATACGAATGACATATGAATTTCATTCGTGTGGCAGAGAAAACGATTTGTCCATTCAGATGAATTTAATTAACAGATGGTAGATGGTGGGACAATTGCAGATCTTCAGGACTATTCGTGCATGTGAACTCTTAAGATGGGCAATGGGAGAGTTTAGGGTTGTGAGTTGTGACAGCATAGGTCTTTGACGTCTTCCCTTTGTTGTTGATTCCGTGACTCTTTAGATAAATGGCCAGAAAAAATTCTCCTGAGACAGAAGCACATTCTCTAGAGACAGAAAAACATATTGTCCAGAGACAGAAAAACATTCACCAGACAATGCAGACATAAGCGTTCTCCAAGGACAGAACATAGTCACAGGACACACAATTAGCCTGTTCTCACACAACAAATTTTAGACGCACAGTTTTAAATCATTTATTTAATTGTACTGACGAAACGTTCACAGGTAATTGCATTTGCACTCTGCAGCAACACTGTAAGACTTTAGTCCTGATCTGTTGAATCTACGAAGGTAAAAGTGTCATCTGATAAGCTGTGGTCGTTATCGAATGAATATGGCATTCGCTGGAACCATTTGCTTCATTCGGTTGTCGCCGGAAGCTATTCACTCGTACGTTGGTGTCGTTGTTTCTAAGAGCGGCACAGTAATAGTTAAAGCGGCACAGTCACATCTAAAACAGATTTGCAATTAGTTTATTTAATTGCAATATAGACCCCTACTGAAGCATTGTGTATTATGCTAACGAGCAAGGGGAGAGAGGGAGAGAGGGGAGGGAAGGCGGGAGAGGAGGGAGGGCGACAGAGGGCTGTTGTTGAAGAAGATGCCGGAGATGTCTCCCGACCGAAGCTACTATAGCCTACTTCTTCGGACGCTAAGGAATGTTAGCGGCATCCACCAGAGCAGTGACTCTACCTGCCGGGAATTATATAGGCTACGGTGCTACCATTGGCCGTATATACAATCTAATCTAATCTAATCTAATCTAAGAACTTCTTTAGCACCACTAGTAAGTAAGTAAGTAAGTAAGTAAGTATATCTTTAATAATCCAACTGCTAACCGCACTTTGACTTACAAATGTAAATCACGTCAAGGTTAATGTGCTATAGCCTATATTCTCAGTACACCTGGTTTGGTACGCGCCAACAGCTTGCAAAATTATCCTGGAGGCTCTGGCACTTGATTCCCCCTTAGCTTCCTTTGCCTCATCAGTACGGAATCTTGGTGTCATTTTAGACCAAGAGCTCTCATTCACGCGACATATCAATCTGCGCGACTGTTATTATCAACTTCGTCAGTTAAGGTTGGTCTCTCGCATCCTATGACGCAGGCGGCTGCTTCCACCCTTGTCCGTGCCTTTGTGGTTTCCCGTCTGGATTATTGTCGCGCTCTTCGTGCTGACCTTCCAGCTGCCCGCCTTGGGTGCTTGGACCGGGTTTTGCGTGCAGGTTTCTGTCTATATGCTGGATGTTCTGCACTGGCTCCCTTTCCAGCTGCGGATCATGTACAGGTATCTGCACCGGTCAAGCGTTGTCTGAGGGGGGATTTGCACTACCCCATATCTGCGGGAGCTTTGTCGCCCTACCTCGGGAGTCCTGCTGCGATCTGCTTTTCGCTTGGCTGACCAGGCGGACAGCCGTTATGTAGCGCCGTTCTGTTTCGGTCGCTGACCTCGCAGCCTGGAATGGCCTCCCTGTTGCACTCCGCCTGGTCCCTATGACTCACTCTACCTTGTTCCTTGCAAACTTCAAGACTACTCTGTTTAGCCGTGTTTGGACTGGGAGCGCTCCTGAGTAGATCATATTGAAGGGGCGCCATATAAAAGCTCATTTAAAAAAAATAATAATTCCAGTGAAAATCATCCTAATAATGAAAGATTTACGACTTCGTGCTGACCTTCCAGCAGCCGGAGACAGTCGGGAGAACCCGATTATGAACGAGAGGTCGCAAAGCATAATCGTTGTGCTTAAGAGGGGGTAATAGCACATGGAGCGCATGTGTAGGACACGTAGGGACGGCTGTGAAAACTTTAGAATCAGCAGTACGCATCAGTTGTTCGAAACTGGGGTAGGCCGCAGGAAGATAACCAGCTCTAATCAGTCTCTGACGTCCCCCTTGACCCACTCAGCCCCAACAAGAGGACGCAGCGTACGTCATCCTTGCCACTACAATGACTACATGTATATGCAATTGAATGTATATTTATTTTATTTTTTTATTTCGGATATTTCTATGGCGCCTCCTCAAGTCTACTACAACTTAGAGGCGCTCCCGACTACAGCATTGGTATACTGTGTCGGAGTTTTCACGCCGAAGCGCTATGGGCAATTGCGAGTGAAGGACTTGCCCAAGGTCCGTACGCAGCGGTTAGAGTGGGATTCAAACCTGCAACCCTCCGGTCACAAGGCGCCGAACTTACCACTGAGCCACCACGCCCCACAATAATGTATGTACATATGTATATTTTTTTTATAATTTACGGGGTACGAGGGTACCCCACTTTTGGGTTGGACGGTACCGTACCCCCACTTTGCATACCCACTGTTTTTGTCCATTATTATTTTATCCGAGGAAGCCCTCAAGATTCAAAGCAATTACCGAGCATTATCATCAGTGTGATGATGATTATCATCATCACTCTCAATCTTAGTATTTTTATTGCTGTTATTATTATTATTAGCATCATCAACATCATCGTCGTCGTCGTCGTCGTCATCATCATCATCATTAAGCCTATAATTATCATTATGCTTATAATACAAAAGATGCCGTTATAATTATTTAACAGTCGCGAATCTAAAACAATGCGAAATTTGGTACCCCACTTTCCAGACCAATGTTGCGCCCTGGAATATAGGCCTGTTGATACGTAATTTCAATTATGGGACACGTCTTTGCTAGTAAATTTAAAATTTAAGAGTAAAGGCCGTTTTTACGTCACTTTAATTATGAAACACGTTGATAGTGTAAGTTTTAATTTTAAAACTACAGGCCTATTGTTACGTCACTTCAATTATGAAACACATAATTAATTTTAGTAATTTTTAGATTTATACAGTGAAGGCCTTTGTTACGTCACTTCAATTATCGAAAAGTGTATTGTCATTATAAGTTTACATTTAAAGAATAAAGGCCTCCGTTACGTCACTTCAATAATGAATAAGTCTATTAATGTTACGTCACTTCAATTATGATCGACACAGTGTCACGTCTTCAATAATGAAGCACGTCTATTGCTAGTAATTTTAAATTATTACTATTATTATTATTATTATTATTATTTTCATTATCATTATTATTTTATAATTATTACAGTTATTGTTATTATATTTATTATTACGCTTATTATCATTATTACTTTTTTATTATTATTATCGGTATCATCTTCATTATCATTATTATTCGGCATTAAATGGCGCCATATGTAGATTCATTGGGCGCCATTGGTATTATATAACAGTCTTTAAAAGGAAACGATGCGAAATTTGGTACCCCACACTATCTAGACCACAAGTTACGCCTGTGTATGTATAACCATAACCCTAACCATAAATTTTATTGCCTCTTTAAATGTATGCATATAAGCCTACGTGTAGGCATGCATCATCTGTTTCTTTTCCCTTTATCATTTTTTTATCGTTTGATGTTCTTTATGTAGGCCTACATTCATACATTACATAGGCCTACATGTACATTGTACATGTAGTTTCTTATGTGTGCATATAATGCATTAAGTATGTATGTGTATGGTTATATATCTGTGTGTGTATGTATTTATGTATAATGTATGCATTACTTAATAGAAATATACCTGAACACAGTAATTCCGCTGCAAGGACCAAATGGAATTGTCTGTAAGGGATTTGTGCAGAATTTGATGTCATTCACTATGGTTTCGTTACCAGGGCAACCGGTACAAATGACGTCGGTTACGATGTCGCCCGAATCGACAGCTACAATCTTGCTGACGTCACCGAGTCCGCCGGTCACTGGACACTATGTTTAAAGATATAAAATAGTCATATTATAAAATAATATACTGTAGCAGCGGTTTTCAAACTTTATTTTTATTGTACCATAAGATTAAAAAATCGAATGTTGACGTACCATCAGCAAAGGTCAGATCAAAACTAACAGGCGAGCACGTGAATCCCATGCAGTTAGCGTAGGACCATAGGTAGACAAATTTAAAAATTAATATATAATTTTAAGAATGTGTATAATCATATCAACAAAAAGGAAAAATAAAGTGTCAATGTGAGCTGTGACTATAGTGACTTCCATAGGCGTAGACTCTGGGGGGGAGCCGGGGCACGTCCCCCCAATAATTGAGATGGACTGTACAACCAATGCAATAAGTGCATGATGAGTAACCAAATGTCCACCCCCAATGTTTTGGACAAGTTTTAGCTGAAGTACTAATAGGAACAAAAATTGTACACATAAGCTTCAGACCAGACTAAATTGCACTGAAAGATGAAACAAAAGTTGTATTGTCTCAAAGGATAACCCTTTTCCTTGAAAAGTAGGCTATATCACAATATCAATGTATATCAGGGTACAGACTGGATAATAAATAACTACCCAAATGTGACAAGGCAGTATTGTATGCGATTGGTCATATTGGAGTCGTTTGGTGTAGGACTGTGGGTAATGAATATGAGGGGATCATATTAAGACATAAAAGACTAGAAAGGCTAGAAGCCATAGGGTAAAAAAGCTGGGGTCCAATCCCTCTGACCCCCCAGCATATCGGACACTGATTAGCAGTAGCAGTAGTAGAAGCAGAAGCAGCAGCAGCAGAAGTAGTCGTATTAGTAGTAGTAGTAGTAGTAGTAGTAGTAGTAGTATTAGTAGTAGTAGTGTTTTAACAGCAGCAGCAGCAGCAGCAGCAGTAGTAGTAGTGTTTTTAACCTCTTCACTTTTCAAGCGACGTTCGTGAATATGTTGCATGGTGTCGTGCGCTTAGCATTAGACATTTTCAAGTTCACGATAAAAATGCTTTAGTCGATGAGCATTGCAGTCAGAGACTTATTAACGACTCGAGCGTGCAGGCTGCAATCCGCTATAGTCTCGCTGCAGGGTTAATGTTATGTGAAAAAATCGTTCTACCATGCAGCATATGATGCACAGGATCTATATCCTCATATTGGAATGAATACATAAGAGGCCCATAAGGGTCCCATGGGTTCATGGGTATTCTGGCAGGCTAAGCCTACAACTTGCATTTCACTCACTTGGCAAGTTGGGACTGGGCCTGCTGCGTTCGTTCCCTCGATCAGCTGCAGAGTGTTCCCATCAGGATTGAACAACCATCTTGCATGTTGTAGCACAGCGGTCACCACGGTGTTGCATTTGTTCTCGTCCGACTTCGTAATGCTGCCGGAGTCCATCGACGGAGGGGAGGAAGCCAGCACAGTATTGTCATCACTTTTCTTGCTCTTCGACACATTGGCAGTCACTTCCCCCAGCGCCAAGACGAGAGCAAAGACAACAGCGGACGAGAACATTCTGACCGAAGCACAGACTTGACTGCGCCTTAGACAGCGCCTGATTCCACACTAGTTTTTCGTAGGCTATTTATAAGCAACTTTCATCGCTGTGTCCTGCGCTCGACAAGTAACTTTTTATTGTGTAAAAAGACTCGTACAATTCAGGCAATGAGTTTTGTTCGGCTAACGCTTCATGCGTCCGACTCAAACCGGTGCATTGCCAGCACGGTGCCAAAAATATGATGTTATATTTTCCTCTTGTTTAGTTTATGAATTTCGTGGCATTTCATTATTGTTTGGATCGCGAAGCTTTTGATGACGAAATTAAATAAGTCCTGAGAGAGTTCGATGTGTTTTGTTTCCGTCTTTTGCGCTGGTTTTTACCCCAGGTGAGTATGTGAATAATGGTGTGCACCGTTCCTCCTCAATCATGCGTTCGTTCTGTTATTTGTTCTTTCGTACGTTCATTTTTTGATTGACTTGTTCATTCATTTAGTCAGTCAATAAGTCAGTCAGTCGATAAATCATTCCGTCAGTCGGTCAATTTATAGCTTTTTGCTGTAACCTATATTGCGCAGTTACGAGATGTGACATCTTCTGTTCACTTCTGACAGCTTGTCGTCACGCACAATAATAGGCTTCTGTTGCTAAACTAGAAATAGGGTCTGGGTCGAGCATAAGAATTGGCTTTCATCAAGCTCCGTTTTATAGACCTAAGTGACTTATTGTATTACTCTACCCCGTATACAATTCATTCGTTCACTCATTCGTGCATAGGCCTATGTGTATGCTGGCATCCCATCATTCGTTCATTCACCCTTTTAAATCATTTCTTCAGTGTTATGAATAGTAATAGTAGAGCGACGCCTGGTGGTAGCTTAACGACCAATCGAGTGACCGTGACGCGTGACTGTGGTTGCTGTTGAGAAAAAAGGCGGGGGCTATAATTATGTTCGTCTTTGTCGGGGACGACGTTAAACTTTTCCCAGAAATTGAAATAGGGAAGGGACTTAGAGGCGCCGAATGCGACTAATCCCACGTTTCAATGAATCTGGTGATGACTAAAAACGAGAGGGGAAGATGGTAGGCAGCGATATGTTGAGAGGTACAGGCAAGGCTTCCAACGAGGACAGAGACACGAACATCGGAGCGACATGTATACGCGTCGGTGTCTGTTCGATTGGCGACGTCCCGTCGACTGATTCTCCATGATCTATATATTTCGATCTCCCCGGCCTGGGTGAGAGATTGATGGAAAGTTTAAGGTAATAGTTGTAGAAGACTGTTCTAACTACGGCGCCTTAACTCTAATACTCTGACCAATTTAACTCGAACTTTCAATAACTTTTTCCGAGAGCGCCCCGATCACTCGGACTAACTCAATTCTCTCTCTCCTTCTGCCTGTCTCTCTCTCTCTCTCTCTCTCTCTCTCTCTCTCTCTCTCTCTCTCTCTCTCTCTCTCTCTCTCTCTCTCTCTCTCTCTGTAACTTTTCCCAAATGCGCCCTAATACTCGGGCCACGAGCGTAACTTTTGTGTAAAAAAATGGGGTACCAATTTCTTCACTTTCGCTTTTCGCATGGAGACCAACCATTTTGGACAGACAGGGTATACTCTGTATTCTCATTAATTTTTGTGTCAATAAAACAAGCCATCTTTTTAATTGCAGTATAAGTTTAATAGGGGTTTACATCATTTTATCATTTGGTCGAGCTTCTTAATTACTCAGAAACGATCTAAATTTAATAATTACTCATTTATATCCAGTTGTCATGACAATGCAGCAGCCATCGAGGCAGACATTTCAAGTCATTTTAACCCCAAATACCTATGCTTTTTCTTTTAACTCTGCAGACGGAATGGAACTTGAGTCAACTTCAGGAAACTTTACTCTCCGGAGTTGACAATGGAACAACGCTAAATGGCTTTCAATCTCAGTTCGTTGCACTTAAACTGTAACATTGTGAAATGCGGATGAGCTTAACTCCATAATGGCAATTTTATCGTCTATTATGTCATCTACTCGTTTTCGTTTTATAACAAATTTATCCATTTTCCTAATCACCAAAATCGGAACACGACGTGTAGGCTATAGGTCAAAATCAACGACGTCTAAATTGCTCATGTTATGTATCGGAGGGAGCTTTCTTCATCTAGCCGGGTCGGAAATGTTTAAAAATGGACAGTTGTTGATTCTGAGATTGTGAGGGGACTCACGGGTGAGGAGTCAGATCAAGGCCGACAATCGGTCACGGCGGTAAGTCTGTCGGGTAACCTGTGTGGACACTGGCGTAAACTTGTCCAAAATATTGGGGGCATGGGGCGTATCCAGACTTCAATTCAAGAGGAGGCAACTACTGCTAGTCAAAATTTTATGCAGTGGCGGCGATCTAGTTTGAGAGGTGAGGGGAAAATTTTTCAGTCGGTCGCAAAAACCTCTGAGAATTTCTGAATTTCGCTCTGAGAATATCTTTAATTTACGTTACGAAAAAAGTTGATGACTTTTTTTAGTCATTAACACATTCGATGACTTTTCTCGGGGGATGCAGGGCTATAACCCATGGAAAATTTAAAAATCCACAAAACCAAGAGGAGCAAATGCCTCCTCTTGCCTCCATGTAGCTACGCTTATGTCTGGACTAGAGGTGCAAAAACCTAAGTTTTTTCAAGATGAAATATTTTGTTGTTTTTGTTTTTGTTTCTATGGTTTCTGTTGTTTTGGTTATTTGTTTTTAAGATTTTCGGATTTCAGATCATAAAAATAATGAAAAATGGCATGAACAAGAGCTCAGTTTAACTCAGTCGCGATTTTCGAAAATAAAAAATCATTAAATCGATGTTATTAAAAAACTTCTGCAAGAATAACAAATTAATTTTTTCTACAAAAAAACAAATTTTGTGGTTACCTTTTTGCCCTTGTGTTTGTTAAATCCAAAAACCGAAAAAAAACTTTTCACCTCTGGTCTGGACAATCAGCGAGCCTCAGAGGCTTCCGGTGTTACGTAATGCGTATAAAATGGGTGCGTTTTGTTTGCATGTAAATTTTTTCATAATGAAGATATTGAAAATAAAACTAAATCTTTGTTTTCATTATGAATTTCTGAAAGTATTTCAGTTTTGTGTCTCTGTTTTTCTGCTTCTGAAAAAATTTGTCTATATTGAAACATAATATTTTAATATTTGAAGAAATTCTCCTCTCCATTTTTGGGGGCATTGCCCCTCCTCAATTATTGGGGGCACGTTCCCCGGCTGCCCTCCCAGAGTCTACGCGTATTTGTGTGAATTAAAGTCTGCCTGTCTGACTGCCTGTGCTCTCAATTCGTTCATAACGGGTTTTCATTGTGCCTATTACACGGTTTTTACTGCCTACTAAGCAGTAACGGGACAACCATCGGATCCACCAGAATGATTAATTTCAGGGATATAACGTCTCACCTAGCTTATGCATCGACCACGGCAGGTGAAGTGGTCGAATGCGCCACTATATGGGGAAAAGGGTGGGTTTCCACGTCTTTGTGATGTCGCATTTGAGAAACTCGGCACATGGATCAGGGAAGAGTTGGAGTCTGTCACATGTTTGAGAAGTAGAATAACGAACACAATGAATGACCCATTAGAGAAATGTTATCTTTTCAGAGGAATTCGGCGTCAGTGAAACGAGGAAAGGACCGTTGCTATTCTGGGAATTTACTCTCGTACCTTAGCTCTCATGAAATGGTACTTTTAAGAGTACGTTCGTCATATGATCAGGCATTGATTTTAACCCCACCATTCATTGGCGGCTCTAGGCTTTTCCAACAGGGGGGGCAAGGAGGGGCCGGGGATCATGACAGGGGGGCCAGCTGACGTCACACCGGACCCTATATATATATATATATATATATATATATATATATATATATATATATATATTCACATACCTATCTAGTGTTGGTGACTTGGGTGTCACCCTTGATAGCACCAGTGATGGGCACTAAACTTTTTTTAGTTAAACTAAAAGTATTTTCCAACTAAAAAAATAGTTAACTAAAGTTGGCCACTGATTTTGGAAATTAGTTAACTAAACTAAAAAAAGTAGTTAAACTTTTTTCAACTTTTTTCCAACTTTTGCGACAAACATTTTCACAATAACAGAGGTTAAGTGAACTGTAATAATGCAGAGCGTTAGTGACAATTTCACCTTAAAACTATGCAACGTGTACTGTTCTGGCATACAGTTACAGGCGTACTGTGTAGTGTATGAAATTGAAAACACAGGTTGATGATGCTAAAACCATGCAGGGTTAAAATGTGTTTTTTGACAGTGTAGAACCGTTGATCTTACCTTATCCGACGTTACTTGATTTCATGATTATATTAAAACTGCATTACAACATTAGAATTTCACGGAATATACATATATATATATATATATATATATATATATATATATATATATTAGGGTGATTCAACAAAAAATTTTTTGGAAAGTTAATGTGCATAGTTGTTTATTTTGTTCCTTTTGGGTTCAGATTAAAGTCTGTATAAAAAAATTCAGTATCAAATACATTTTAGAGGTTGCTCAGTGAGCACAAAAGTTCCCATACAATCGTATTTTCAAGTTACATATTAAGATGATGGCTATATCGCACACAGAATAAAGTTGAATAGCATGAATAGTAGATTCATTAATAACTCAAAGTATCCATTAGAAAATAGAAATTCACAATATCTGTTGACTAAAAATCTAACAATCAACCAGGAAGTGTTTATTAGTCAATCGTAAATCAGTGTTCCAGCTCTTAGCGCGAACTGCAGCTTTTCCAAGTAGATTTGGCAGAATCTGGCACACGGCGTCAGTGATCTTCAACCACCTGCATCAATTTTTGCATCTCATTTTAATTCTTGGTTACAGACTCATTGAAATGTGATATCAGAGCAATGGAGCACTCAGCAGCATCACTGACCACACATTAACCATGGCAGATTCGATCTGTTGAAATATCACAGATGAGCTCCAAGTTTCTGGATTATTAGACATGATGAAGACTGTATCAAAGCCAAGAGAACGCATGGTACAGACTTAAGATGTATTAACAAGCTCATTCAGCTCTTCGTTGCGTAGATCCATACAAGGATCTATTTTAATGCCTCTGACTCTTCAGTTTTTGCCATGTTGACGCATGCCAGCAATAATGTTGCATTCAGGTCCAATGATGCTTTGTCAGAAAGACCAAACAACGCAACATAACTTAAAGATAAGAACTTAGAGCAGAAAAATAACTTACTTACTTACCTACTTACTTACTAGGTAGGTTTTCTTTCTTGTCTGCACCATATTCATTAGATAGTGGCGCTTAATAAAATGTAACAATAATTATTTTGACAATAGCATCCGACGCAAATTTTATGATGACGTAGAACAGATTGTGACGTACCGTTTCAAGCTGACCAATGGCGTGGAAGAGATCTATCTGGAAAGACATAAAACGAGCAGAATTCTGTCTGATAGACCAAACAACGCAACATAACTTAAAGATAAGAACTTAGAGCAGAAAAATAACTGTTTTCTAGGTAGGTTTTCTTTCTTGTCTGCACAATATAAATATCTAATTAAAATGATTTGGGAATTGGAGTCACCGCTTGACTTGGCTGGGTGACACAGGTATGAGCGAGGATGGGCTCTTACCATTACCATGGCATTCCATTGAAGTCCTTGGAACAGGAGTCACCACACGTAGTGGTTGGGTGACACAGGTATGAGCGAGTATGGGTCTCATACCATTACCACGGCATTCCATTGAATTGATCGGAATTGGAGTCACCACCTGTAGTGGTTGGGTGACACAGGTACGGGCGAGGATGGTGCTTTTACCATTACCACCGCATTCGATTAGAGTCATTGGAATTGGAGTCACCACTTTTAGCGGTTGGGTGGCACAGGTATGAGCGAGGATGGGGCTCTTACCATTACCATGGCATGCCATTGAAGTCCCTGGAATTGGAGTCACCAAACGTAGTGGTTGGGTGACACAGGTATGAGCGAGTATGGGACTCATACCATTACCACGGCATTCCATTGAATTGATCGGAATTGGACTTACCACCTGTAAGGATTGGGTGACGGATTTAGGACATTTCCCCTTGGACATTTCTCCCGGACAATTCCCCCGGTATTTCCCCCGGACAATTCCCCCGTAGTTTAATTCCCCACCTGTAGTGGTTGGGTGACACAGGTACGGGCGAGGATGGTGCTTTTACCATTACCACCGCATTCGATTAAAGTCATTGGAATTGGAGTCAACACTTCTAGCGGTTGGGTGGCACAATTCCGTTCAGACAGTGTAGTTGGTCTTGGACAATATCTATCTATCTATCTTTCTATCTATCGATCTATCTATCTATCTATCTATCTATCTATCTATCTATCTATCTATCTATCTATCTATCTATCTATCTATCTATCTATCTGTATGTCTGTCTGTCTGTCTGTCTGTCTGTCTGTCTGTCTGTCTGTCTGTCTGTCCACCTATCTATCTGTCCATCCATCCATCTATCCATCTAAGTAACTAGCTAGCTATCTATCCATCCATCCCAACCATCCATCCATCCATCCGTCCATCTATCTATCCATGTCCGGATACTGCAGTGGTGAAGGCTTCGGCCGAAGAACCACCTAGGGCGTCACGCGAGGTGAACAGGCTCATCAGGAACTCTGAAAGCAGCTGGGGAACGCAGGAGGCAGGTGTTGGAAGGACACCTGAGGGCGAATGAGGCTTATTGCTTGGCCTACCGGCTTCATTACCCAGCCAGGAGAGGAGTGGTCACCACCTTTCACAGGACCAAGTAATTTTTAAATAATGAGCACACTTTTAAATGTTTCCATACTATACACCACTTTACTTAAAGCCATTCGAAGATTTTGTCCGCCATTTTGTCTGTCGTTTTTTTTGCAGTGCTACATATGTGTCTTTAGTTTCATTGCATTCCTTGACCCGAAAATGTTAATTTACACTCTAAAATCATGTTTCCATCACATACAAGACCTTACTAACAGCCATTCGAAGATATTTGGCCACCATTTTGTCCGCCATCTTGTTTTTCCATGCAAACGCTAAAAATCCAGCTTGCTAACCGCGATTTTCGTTTTCAGCAGGGTCAAATTAGTCTAGAAACACCTGTTAGGAAATTGTTACATGATTTGCTTCTGTCAATTTAAGCAAGTTCTGTACATTTGAGTCATTCATTCCCATTTGCGGCCATCTTTTTTGGCTTCAAAATTTGACCTTTTCCCGTGGCCCGATTTCGGTAAACTTTTAATAAGTTTTTCTCCAGACCAAATGCACCCGAAAATCACCATAAAAAGTTTTCTTGTAATTTTTTTTGGGGTTCACCACATTTTTTTCATACTTTGACCCTACTATATTAGAAAATCAAGCAAAGATAAGTGTACCACTGAAACCTTACTATGCAAAGTTAGCGTGAATCTGAACCTCTAAAAGACGACCGACTGGAAAATCTATCCCTCAACACGGAAGCTCCTCTGGCCCGACTATAGCTATACATGCGATTAGTCCGGGTGCGAGGCAGTAGTTACAACGACAACAACAACAACAACAACAATAATAATAATAATAATAATAATAATAATAATAATAATAATAATAATAATAATAATAATAATAATAATAACAATAATGATGATGATGATGAGTATGATGATGATGATGATGATGATGATGATGATGATGATGATGATGATGATGATGATGATGATGATGATGATGATGATGATGATGATGATGATGATGATGATGATGATGATGATGATGATGATGATGATGATGATGATGATGATGATGATGATGATGATGATGATGATGATGATAATAATAATTTCCCACGATTTACCCCGAAGACGAGGCCTGACCCTGCAGACACTATCTCTGTCTGCTCCTAAATAACAATAATTTTTTCCAAATCCTGAGGGATCCTTGATACCTCGGGTAAAAAAAATAAATTAATAATAATAATAATAATAATAATAATAATAATAATAATAATAATAATAATAATAATAATAATTTGTCTTTATTTATTCCGGATATTTCTATAGCGCCTCTCGAAGTCTACTATACTACTCAGAGGCGCTCCCGACTACAGCATTTGATGCTGTTCCGGAATTTTCACGCCGAAGCGCCACGAGCAATTGCGAGTGAAGGACTTGCCCAAGGTCCGTACGCAGCGGCTAGAGTGGGATTCGAACCTGCAACCCTCCGGTCACAAGGCGGTGAACTTACCACTGAGCCACCACGTCTAAAATCAAAACACGATCCAGCAAATATTTCGCCAGGGTGCCGCAGGAGATCGAAACTTTATTTCCCCGCGGGAGAGCTCGGATGGGGGGAATGGGGGTGTTGGTTCGGGAGAGGACGATTGCCACGATAGCTGCAGCAGTGTCCGTAAAATTGGAGGACGGAAACATTAAGGCGGCAGTGCGTATGCCGTGTTTTGATGACAAACCAGTCCAAGTAAAAGAGAACACGGCTGGAGGAATTGAGGTTGAAACCCCCCTCAGACCGACAAACTATACCGAGCCCATGCACTGCCCGCAGCAGCCCCCATCTAGGTTTCGGAGGCTGCGGTATTAACCAGCATCCGCAATTTTCCTACGGGATCCTCAGAGGCACCCGATGGCATCCGCCCCCAACACATCCTGAAACTGGTCGGCCAAACAGACTTGGGCCCCGGCTTACTATCGGCAATCACAGCCTTAGACAAACTGCTGTTGGCCGGCTCGTGTCCCGCTGGGATACGCGCCACCCTCTGGGGGTCGGGGGCAGTCTTTTCGCCCAGCGTAAAAGCTCGTGGGTCTATGCCCGATCTTCATTGGCTGCTATTGGCGCAGACTTGGGGCCAAATGTGCAAACGCTTACGCAGCGCCCAGAGTGGCGGCGTATCTATCCCCAAGACAGGAGGGGTGGGCGTGGCGGGAGTGCGAGGCGGCGGTGCATGCTGCGAGACTGTTCTTGGATAGCCTAGACGTTGCAATCCTAGTGAAACTTGACTTTTTTCACGCCTTTAATGGCCTCTTCAGAGACCAAATGTTAATCTCGCTCTATGCAATACTCCCAGAACTTGCACCTTTTGTTTTTCGGCTTACTCTGGGCCATCGAATCTCAAATATGGTATTTTATCGCAGGTAGGTCTTCAACAAGGCGATCTCTTGGGTCTCCTGCTTTTTTGCCCCCCCCTCCAGCCCACCTTGGCTGGGATGTCGTCTTCACTCACTTTGGCCTTTCTGGAAGACCTCACGCAGGGGTGGGGTAGCGTGGGTGGTTGCCGACGACGTGGCACTATTGGAAAAAATGTAAAGATATCGATTTACAACTCAACTGCTCAATATCCTAGATAATCTCGACTTCTCCTGATATCACAGAGGATAGCCACCACCTAGACCTCTTTATAAGGACCAACCCAGAATTCTACGCTCTTGGGGCCTGTCTTTCGACGAGGCTGCTCCACACCTTACGCAGCTGGCCTGTGTTGATCACCCGGGACTGGAGCAGTATAATGCAACCTTGCGTTCTGGTCTGGATAGTGTTCTCAACCTTCTCCTACCGGACGACGCTTGGCTCTAGGCCACGCTTCCCATCAAAAGGGGCGGACTGCAGGGCTCTAGTGGTAAAATTAGAGGCGAGACCACGCTACCGGATAGTTTCCTAAACAAATTAGAGGTGAGTATACGTTAACGGTTAGTTTTCCGAAACATAATACAGGTGAGTACAAATATTTTGTGAGGTGAGTATACGGTCTCTAGAGGTGAGTATACGCTGTATTCCCGCGTATACCCTCGACTAAGCCCTGGCGGACTGGGGATCCGATCGGTGACCTCGCTGGCACGTTCCGCCTTTCTGGCATCAGCCGCGCGCGAGCACCGATCTGCTCTAGTCCACCATGCTTGGAGACGCAGCCTTGGCCGACCCATAATGTGAGGCATTGGAACAGACCTCTGATCGACGGGGTCGTTTCAGGCCTATAAGCCTATAGCCTATCTGACCCAACAAATCAGGCCTATAAGCCTATAGCCTATCTGACCCAACAAATCAGGCGCGCCTTAAGGCGATATCAGCCCCGCATGCGGGGGACTGGCTACTGACCCTCCCGTCACCAGCTGCGGGTTCAGGCTAGATGACGAGTTGGTCCGGGTGGCGACGGGATTGCGGCTGGAGGTCCAGCTTTGCGAGCCACATGTATGCCTCTTCGGCGCCCTGGTTTTGGCAGATGGTCTTCATGGGCTTTCATGCACGCTGGGCCTGGATCGCTTGCCTTGGCATGCTGCTCTGAACGATTTGGTCTTTCAGAGCTTGGTCCGTGCCGGCTAACCATCCACAAAGGAGCCCGTTGGCCTCGTGAGAACAGACGGCAAGAGACCAGATCGCCTCACCCTCATCCCTTGGCGCGTCGGGCGATGCCTTGTCTGGGATGCCACATTGACAGGCCGCTTCCTATTTGCCGAATACCTCCAAAACTGCCGGCGCGGCCGATGACCTAAAGTGGCAGTAGGCCCTATAACAATTTACAAGAAATAAGGCTTATACACTGCGTATTTGAATTTCAATTTTTATTTCATGCTTAAAGGCGAAGCAATTGCAATTTACGATATTGGAGAATTAAGATTCTCTAGTAGTCTAGTAATTGATTTGTTTGACGCCTATAAAGTATTGATTAACGCTGCTGGTGTTATTTATGTAAGCTTCCCTATGACTGTCGCCAACAAGTGCATATTTATATTTTGAACCCATGTACGTGAATGCCACTCTCATCGTACATAACATCACATACTTTTGGTCTGTATTCACGGTTGACTAGTCATCCGAAACGCGACAGACGACAGCGCGGCTTTTAACCGATGGTAGATTGATCACTGAAATGGTTTTGGGGACCAAACTGAAAATGACTACAGGCTTAGCAATGAAAAGCTGTGCCAGCTGTCGTTCTTGTGGCAACCGGAAGTTGAGAAGTACAATCGAACGATGCAGGGAAACGGTATTCATGCGCAGTCGTGTATGCATCCCTTCGCTTAAGTGATGAGGCCACTGGTTGTGTTCTGTCGGTGCCAGGCTACAAAGGAGAAACTGGAGGGGCAACAGGTTAAGTTCGGAGTATACATGTACATATACGAATGACATAGATTTCATTCGTGTGGCAGAGAAAACAGTTTGTCCATTCAGATGAATTTAATTAACAGGTGGTTGATGGTGGGACAATGATTCCAGATCTTCAGGACTATTCGTGCATGTGAACTCTTAAGATGGGCAATGGGAGAGTTCAGGGACGTCTTGTGACAGCATGGGTCTTTGACGTCTTCCCTTTGTTGTTGATATCGTGACTCTTTAGATAAATGGTCAGAAAAAAATTATCCAAAGACAGAAGCACATTGGACAGAGACAGAAAAACATTATCCTGAGACAGAAGCACATTGGAGAGAGACAGAAAAACATTCACCAGACATAAGCGTTCTCCAAGGACAGAACATAGTCATAGGACACACAATTAGCCTCTTTTGCCACAACAAATTTTAGACGCACAGTTTTAAATCATTTATTTAATTGTACTGACGAAACGTTCACAGGTAACTGCATTTGCAGCAACATTGTAAGACTTTAGTCCTGATCTGTTGAATCTACGAAGGTAAAAGTGTCATCTGATAAGCTGTGGTCGTTATCGAATGAATAGGCCTATGGCATTCGCAGGAACCATTTGCTTCATTCGGTTGGCGCCGGTAGCTATTCATTCGTACGTTTTTGTCGTTGTTTCTAAGACATCCTCAATAGTAATTAGAGCGGCACAGTCACATCTAAAACAGATTTGCAATTACTTTATTTAATTGCAATATAGACCCCTACTGAAGCATTGTGTTTAATGCTAACGAGCAAGTGGAGGGAAGGAGAGAGGGGAGGGAAGGCGGGAGAGGAGGGAGGGCGATAGAGGGCTGTTGTTGAAGAATCAGTTATTTTTAGTCTTTGCCGGAGATGTCTTTCGACCGAATCTTGGTATGTACTTTTCGGACGCTAAGGAATGTAAGTGACTAAGACTTACGAGTTGCACACAAGCCCGAGTATAGCGTCAGCCACGACGAGGTAATCTAAGTCAACCGTTTTCTTAGTTGGTAAGGTCTTCAAATATAAAACTGTGGGCAAGGAGCCTCGTTATACTTGGGGGACACGGTCCCGACAGGATTTATTTACTAATAAGCGACATCGACCCGATCAAAGTGAGTCAGAGTGACCGCACCTGCCTATATTGGCCGTATATGCAATCTAATCTAATCTAATCTAAGAACTTCTATAGCACCACTAGTCAGAGGCGTCTACACCATAGAAACCGTGGAGCAAATCTCCATCCAAGAAATAGGGGGGCGGAGATCTGTCAATGTATGTGCCACCATTTTAGGGGGTAAGGAAGGGAGAGGGGGCAAAAGAGGGGGAAAGGGGAAGTTGCTCCATTGACTTAGGGGGATGGACGCCCCTGCCACTAGTAAGTAAGTAAATATATCCTGTAATAATCCAAGTGCTAACCGCACTTTGGTTTACACGCGTAAATCACGTCCAGATTAAAGTACTATAGCCTATATTCCAGGGAAAATCATCCTAATTATGACAGATTTGCGATGCAGATTTTCTACAGTCGGGAGAACCCGATAATGAACGCGGGTCGCAAAGCATAACCACTGGCGTGCTTAAGAGCGCATAGAGCACATATGTAAGACACGTTAGAATCAGCAGTAGGGGCCTACGTATCAATTGTTCGAAACTGGGGTACTCCACAGAAAGATAACCAGCTCTAATTAGTCTCCTAAATATTGCCTGCAGTCTCTCACGTCCCCTTGCCCCACATAGCCCAACCAAACGTTGGGGCGTGGGCAGGCTCAGTGGTAAGTTAGGCGCCTTGTGACCGGAGGGTTGCTGATTCGAATCCCACTCTAGCCGCTGCGTACGGACCTTGGGCAAGTCCTTCACTCGCAATTGCTCGTGGCGCTTCGGCGTGAAAACTCCGGCACAGTATCAAATGCTGTAGTTGGGAGAGCCTCTGAGTAGTAGTTGACTCCGAGAGGCGCTATAGAAATATCCGGAATTAAAAAAAAACGGACACAGCGTTTACATGTAGCCTATGCATTCATAATGTTTTTCTATTTCCCTTAATCAGTTTTGTATCGTTTGGTTGTTCTGTCTTATTTGGCGTAATAAAGTTGTTCATACTGTACATACCTACATGTACATTGTACATGTATTTTCTTATGTACACGCGTATATATGTGTGTGTGTGCGTGTGTGTGTGCGTGTGTGCGTGTGTGTGTGTGCGTGTGTGCGTGCGTGCGTGCGTGTGTGTGTGTGTGTGTGTGTGTGTGTGTGTCTTTATGTATACACTATACATATGTATGCATTAATTAATAGAAATGTACCTGAACACAGTTATTCCGCTGCAAGGACCAACTGGATTGATGCACAAATCTTTGATATTTTTGTTCAAGGGATTTGCGCAAAATTTGATGTCATTCACCATGATTTCGTTACCAGGGCAACCGGTACAGACGACGTCAGTTCCGGTATCGCCCGCCTCTGGAGAGTCGACAACAACAATCTTGCTGACGTCACCAAGTCCGCCGGTCACTGGACACTATATTTAAATATATAAAATAGTCATGTTACAAAATTATATAGCAGCGGTTTATAAACTTTATTTTTATTGTACCACCAGGTAAAAAATCCAATGTTGGCGTACCACCAGCAAAGGTCTGATCAAAAACAACAGGCGAGCGCGAAGACTCCTTGCAATTAGCGTAGGACCACAGGTAGACAAATTTAAAAATTAATATACAATTTTAAGAATGTACGTTTTATATAATCACATTCATCATCATCATCATCATCATCATCATCATCATCATCATCATCATCATCATCATCATCATCATCATCATCATCATCATCATCATCATCATCATCATCATCATCATCATCATCATCATCATCATCATCATCATCATCATCATCATCATCATCATCATCATCATCATCATCATCATCATCATCATCATCATCATCATCATCATCATCATCATCATCATCATCATCATCATCATCATCATCATCATCATCATCATCATCATCATCATCATCATCATACAGTACTTGCTATGGTGCCACTCAACCTGTGCTCAGCAGCTTCCTTACACAATATTTAGCCGTGGTTTGACTAGGAGCGCTCCTGAGTAGATAACCTTGAAGGGGCGCTATATAAAAGCTCCTTAATAATAATAATAATAATAATGATAATAATAATAATAATAATAATAATAATAATAATAATAATAATAATAATAATAATAATAATAATAATAATAATAATTAAGGAAGGCCACAGGAAACAAGTACGTTTTAAGGTGATTGCAAAGGAAGGGTGGAAGTGAAAAAAAAAAAAAAACAAAAAGGAAAAATAAAGTCATTATTAGAAAGTGTTAATGTGAGCTGTGACTACAGTTACTTCAATAGTCAATAGCTAATCAAAGATTTAGCTGAAGTACTAATAGGAAAGAAAGCTTCACTTTCCTGGGATCATTGGTTGAAAAAGAAGGAAAATGTGATACAGAAATAAAACGAAGGATTGCGATTGGGAAAGCTGCAATGATTGGACTGGAAAAGATATGGAAGGACAAGCATGTGAGCATAGATACAAAAAAGGCTCGTGTGAGCCCTAATCTTTCCAACGGTTCTGTATGGTTGTGAGTCGTGGACAATGACAGAGAACATGGAGAAAAAGGTCAACGCATGTGAAATGTGGATATGGAGAAAGATGTTGAGAATATCATGGACAGAGAAAAGGACGAATGAATCAATACGAGTGGAGATTGGTGTCGAGAATGAAGAGTCATTAAAACAAAAGGCGACAAGATTGAAGCTAGGATTCTTTGGTCATGTTATGCGATCTGATGGGCTAGAAAAGGAAATGATATTGGCTTGTGGTGAGGGAAAAAAAGACGGGGTCGACCAAGGAAGAAATGGATGGATGATATTCACGATGTAACTGGCATGGATTTGGAAGAACTAAGAGACCTGACTTCGAACAGGAAGCAATGGAAAAAGTGTATCATGACGGTCGCTAGAGCTCCAGGAGTTGACAGCACAAGGTGACAAGGTGACTAATAGGAACAACAAATTGTACACATTTATAAGCTTCAGACGAGACTAAATTGCACTGAAAGATGAAACAAATGTTGTATTGTCTCAAGGATAACCCTACTCCTTAAAAATATCACAATATCAATCTGCATCAGGGTACCGACTGGATAATAAATAATTACCCAAAGGTGACAAGGCAGTACTGCTTGCGATTGGTCATAATTGTATTGTAATGTATCTAAACATTTATAAAGCGCCACTCACAGTGTTCGCTAATCAGAGGCGCTCAATATTTCAATGGATTTGTTTGGTGTAGGACTGTGGGTAATGAATTTGAGGGGGTCAAGCCGACCCCGGGGGTCGGCCAAAGGCTAGAAGCCAGAGGGTGAAAAAAGGAAGTTGGTGTGTCCAACCCCTCTGACCCCCACCCCCAGCATATCGGACACTGATTAGCAGTAGCAGTAGTACCGCCGGCAGCAAAGGAGTAGTAGTAGTAGTAGTAGTAGTAGTAGTAGTAGTAGTAGTAGTAGTAGTAGTAGTAGTTGTTGTTGTTGTTGTAGTTGTAGTAGTAGTAGTAGTAGTAGTAGTAGTAGTAGTAGTAGTAGTAGTAGTAGTAGTAGTAGTAGTAGTAGTAGTAGTAGTAGTAGTAGTAGTAGTAGTAGTAGTAGTAGTAGTAGTAGTAGTAGTAGTAGTAGTAGTAGTAGTAGTAGTAGTAGTAGTAGTAGTAGTAGTAGTAGTAGTAGTAGTAGTAGTAGAATAGTAGTAGTAGTTGTAGTGGTAGCAGTAGTCGTAGTAGAGTAGTGCTGTTTTTTACCTCTTCACTTCTCAAGCGGTGCTCGTGAATATGTTGCATTGTGCCGTGCGCTTAGCTTAAAAGCAGAGCATTACACATTTTCAAGTTCACGATAAAAATGCTTTAGTCGATGAGCATTGCAGTCAGAGACTTGTTAATGGCTCGACCGTGCAGTCTGCAATCCGCTAGCCTATAGCTTATATCTGCAGGGTTAAGATCAGTGGCGTCACGATGGGGTGCGGGGGGTGCGGACCGCACCGGGTGAAACCCTCAGAGGGGGGTGACACCCAACATGAGAAAATGATGAAATTTTTGGAAGATGAGGTCATCTCTTTTTTTGGGAGACGAATTCCTAAAAAAGGTCATAAGGTTTTTTTGGGAGACGAATTCCTGTCAAAGGTAACGAGGTAATGCATTATGGTTGGAGACCGGAAAAAGAAGGATGGAAAAAGTAAAGAACAGGCGAATTCCTAAAAAAATGAATTCCTAAAAAAAGTCTTCACTTTTTTTAGGGTGACACCATATGACTTACCGCACCGGGTGACACCAGCCCTAGTGACGCCACTGGTTAAGATTATGTAAAAAAATTGCTCTACCATGCAGCATATGATGCACAGGAGATCTATATTCTCATATGGGACACTAAAAGGGCCCATAATGGTCCCATCGGTTCATGGGCAGGCTAAGCCTACAACCTGCGTTTCACTCACTTGGCAAGTTGGGACTGGACCTGTTGCTTTCGGTCCTTCGATCCTTTGCAGAGTTTTTCTCTCAGGATTGAACAACCACCTTGCATTTTGTAGCACAGCGGTCACCACGGCGTTGCATGTGTTCTCGCCAGACTTTGAACTGCTGCCGGAGTCCGTCGTCGAAGGGGAGGAAGTCTGCACACTATTGTCATCACTTTTCTTGATCCTCGACACCTTGCCGGTCACTTCCGCCAGTGCCAACACGAACGCAAAGACAACCGCGGACGAGAACATTCTGACTTGACTGTGCTTTAGACACCTGATTTCACGCAAGTTTTTCGTAGGCTATTTATAAGCAACTTTCATCGTTGTGTCCTACACTCGACAAGCAACTTTTTATTGTGTAAATAGACTCGGGCAACGAGTTTTGTTCGGCTAGGCCTAAAGCTTTCTGCGTTCGACGCAAACCGGTGCATTGCCAGCTCGGTGCCAAAAATATGATGTTATATTTTCCTCTTGTTTATGAATTTCGTGGCGTTACATTATTGTTTGAATCGCGAAGCTTTTGAAGGCGAAATTAAATAAGTCCTAAGAGAGTTTGATGTCTTTTGTTTCCGACTGCTGCGCTGGTTTGTACCCCAGGTGAGTATGTGAATAATGGTGTGCACCGTTGCTACTCAATCACGCGTTCGTTCTGTTAGTTGTTCTGTCGTACGTTCATTTTTTGATTGACTTGTTCATTCATTTAGTCAGTCAATAAGTCAGTCAGTCGATAAATCATTCCGTCAGTCGGTCAATTTATAGCCTTTTGCTGTAGGCCCTAACCTATGTTGTGCAGTTACGAGCTGCGACATTTTCTTTTCACTCCTGACAGCCGTTCGTCACGCACAATAAAAGACTTCTGTAGCTAAACTAGAAATAGGGTCTGGGTCGAGCTTTCATCAAGCTCCCTTTTGTAGACCAAAGTGACTCATTGAATTACTCTACCCCGTAGGCCCTACTATTCGCTCACTCGTTCTTATTTCATTCGTGCATAGGCCTATGTGACAGTGTGTGTGCGCTGTCATTCAATCGTTCGTTCATTCACCTCTTTAGATCGTTTATTCCCTTGTTCGCTGGATCCCTCCTCTCTCCTGTCGAAGCCGGAACATAATTTTTTTTAGATTCCGGACAATGCTAAGCGCTCGTCCCATGGAGTTCGCACTTCGCAGGCCTACAATAGACCTGAGCTCTGTTCATCTCTCCATAGATTACTATGGACATCAACCGCTTTCAAACTGAGGCAGAGCGACAAGCAAGCATGGTAACCTCTTGTCATTTAATGCACATCACACCACCGTTGCAGAGGCGAATCACTGAAGACCTACGTAAACTGAATCGGGTCATCTGGTTGTAAAGCTGTCAAGGCGAGAACAGTGGCTTAATCATTTCTGTTGTTGTTGATTGGCTAGTCCTGGTAACTGTTAACAGTCGTTTATAAAGCTTGTGGGTCGATAAGTTCAGTAATTATTTCTAAATTCCCGGAGATCGAGAGAACAATCCCACACCGGAGGGGGAAGGGCGTACAGTTGTCACTATCGTCAGGCCCGTAGCCAGAGGCAAAATCAAGACGAGGCAAAGCCCCTTCCATCCCCGCCCCGGATAAGTTGGAAACGCTTGATTAGGGTGGATTCAAAGTTGTGGAAGAGGGAATTGCAGTAATCAAGCTTTATGACCGAAGGAGGTATAGCAATGGTGGAGGCAGTTTGAAGGTCGAGCATGGGCCGGATGCATCAGAGGTCACGAATGTGTATGAAGCAGAATCGCGAGAGGTGGAAGTGGTTAGAGCAGAGGCGTAACTTTGGTCTAGAAAGTGGGGTACCAAATTTCGCATCGTTTCTCCTTCAAGACCGTTAAATAATTATAATGGCGCCCAATGAATCTATATTTGGCGCCATTTATGCGCAATTCCGAATGATGATGATGATGATGACGATGATGACAATAACAATAAAAATAAATATAATAGGCCCTTAATAATGATAATAAGCATAATAATAAATATAATAACAGTAACAATAATAATTATATATGACAATAATAATAATAATAATAATAATAATAATTTAAAATTACTAACAAGACGTTTTCACTATTGAAGAGACGTGTTTCGATCATAATTGAAGTGACGTAACAATAGGCCTAGGCCTATATTCTCTAAATTTAAACTTAATAACATTTTATAGACTTTTTCATAATTGAAGTGACGTAACAAAGGCCTTTGTTGTCTGAATCTAAAAATTCTAATTATAGACGTGTTTTTCTTAATCGAATGACGTAGGGCTTATGTAACAATTGCTAGTCTATATTCTCTAACTTTAAACTTAATAACAATTGACTTTTCACAATTTAGGTAACGTGACTAAGGCCTCTATTCTCTAAATCTGAGATTAAAAATAATAGACGTTTTAACAATTAGAATGACGTAACAATAAACCTCTATTTTCTAAATTTAAAGTTAGTATAACAGTAGACTTTTTCATAGCTGGTGACGCAACAAAGGCCTTTATTCCCTAAATGCAAACGTATCATGACAATGCACTTTTCGATAATTTAAGTGACGTAACAGAGGCCTTTATTGTATAAATCTAAAAATTACTAAATAGTGTGTTTCATAATTGAAGTGACGTAACAAAGGCCTTATTCCCTAAATGTAAACTTATAGTGACAATACACTTTTCGATAATTGAAGTGACGTAACAAAGGCCTTTGTTGCATAGGCTAAATCTAAAAGTTACTAAATAATCTGTTTCGATCATAATTGAAGTGACGTAGGCCTACCAATAGGCCTTTGGTTTAAAAATTGAAATTATAGCAATCAACGTATTTCATAACTAAATTGACGTAAAAAGGGCCTTTATACTTAACATTTAAATTTACTAACAAAAAACATGTCTCGTAATTGAAATAATGTGCCAATAGGCCATTATTTCAGGGGCGCAACTTTGGTCTAGAAAGTGGGGGGTACCAAATTTCGCATTGTTTTAGCTTCGCGACTGTTAAATAATTATAACGGCATCATTTATATTACAAGCATAAAATAATTATAAGCTTGATGACGACGACGACGACGATGATGATGATGATAATAGTAATAATAATAATAGCGACAATTATAGGCGTAGACTCTGGGGAGCCTGGGCACGCCCCCCCCCCAATAATTGAGATGGGCTGTACATCTAATGCAACAAATATAGAAAAATAACCAAATTCCCCCCTCCACAATATTTTGGTTAAGTTTACGTCAATGGCGACAATAATAATAATAATGACAGTGATGATGATGGTGATCATAGTTCGAGAATTCGTGACTTTCGGTTTTAAAATTCGTAAAAATTCGCGAATTTTTGGTCTATTTTAAAATTCGTAAAAATTCGTAAAAATTCGTTGGGCCATTCGTTTTACATTGACAGTGGCGTTTTGCAAAAACAGCGTAAGCAACAAAACAAATGTGATGACGTCATGATTTGTCGCGTTAAGCTTCTGCTTAGAATTTAATGTTACATTCAATATAAAAGTTTATTAGGTAAACGAGTTAATTTAGTTAAAATCTAATTTCTTAAAGATAAAAGAACATGGACCGTAGTGGAAGTATGTAGTAATTTTGAAGAAGGAGAGGATTATCCAAAAATAGTGTTGTTTTTGTGACAAGGTTTTTGTTGGTTACTCTGCCAGAATTCGGGATCATTTGCATGGCGAAAACACAGAGACCAGAGTCGAGTGGGAGCAGTGGGCTGTTCCTGACTCTGAATCAGAGGGCGACGAAGTAGAAGACACAGCTCGATGAACGTTACCAACTATTTTTAACCATGGTTGCAAGCTGAGATAGTGACTGACTGGTCATAATGGAGCTGGGCCACTGGTGGTTTTTCGTTCTGCTGACTGACACTCACAGTCACACACCCCAACTATGATAGAAATCGTAGTTCAAGACATAGAACAGTAACTGAATATCAGTAGTAGGCCTATTGCGTTGCTAGTCAGTTATCTTTTACGGCTGATTGATGCATGATTGCCCATGACACTGACATTATTTTACTTGCTTGAAAAGTTGAAGTCAACAAATAATAAAATTCGTTGCCATGGCAAAGAATTCTATTATTTTATTATTTCACGAATTTTTACGAATTTTAAAACTGCAGTTTTAAAATTCGTTAAAATTCGTGAATTTTTTAAATTCTTAAAATTCGTAAAATGCGAATTCTCAAACTATGATGGTGATCACACTGATGATAATGCTTGGTAATTGTTTTGAATCTTCAGGGCTTCCACAGATTCCAGTTCCGTAGACGCCTGAAAACTTTCCTTTTTGCCGGTGCTGGCATTGATGCGGGCTGAAAGCGCCGCTGATATGTGTGACGCTAATTAAGTGTTCCGTTACAATCACTTATTTAGCGCCACTCAAATCGGCGGCGCTTTCAACCCGCATCAATGTCAGCACCGGCAAAAAGGAAAGTTTTCAGGCGTCTACGGAACTGGAGAGGAGAGAGGGTAAGAGCTGTTTGCGGAGAAACAAAAGGAGACAGTTCCAAGCAGAGGGGCCAAGTGGCCAACATAGGCGAAACTCCTGGATTGTGCCGTGGAAGAGCGCATACGAGGGAAAACCATAAGGCCGCGAGCCGAAGATCGCAAGGAAGCCCTCGCAGGCAAGGAAGAAACTGGGTTGCAAAAATTCATCAGGTAAGACGGAACAGAGGCAGTGAGGCAGTTGCGCACGAGAGTGAGGGTTTTCAACCGAATTCACGGATAAAGGCAGAAATGTGGGCAGGGAGGGTCAGAGATTTGCTTGATTTGATCAGGAAAGTCTAGGACAATGAATTATGTTTTGGAATGGTTAAGGTAGAGGAGATTGGAAGACATCAACTGTGAGATTAGGTTAACCGCGTTGAATATTTCTGTAATGGAGGTGGAGAAAGCTTGCAGAGAAGGGTATGTAGAGTAGGGCAGAGTTTTTTTTAGAAGAGAGGTGGAGGATAGGATCAAGTTCGCACTGCTTGTTGGGAAGAGAGTTTAGGAGTGACACTTCTTCTTCGGTGACGGGAGAGAATTGGGAGCGATAACTGAAGGGCAATAGGAGTAGAGTTGAGAGAATGGGGTGAATCAGTGCTGAAGGAGCCAAGGGGGAGTCATGGGCGTCCGCAGACGTTTTTACAGAGAAAAAATTTGCATAGAAAAAATTAAAAATAAATAATGATCAAGGACTTTACCTTAATAACCAAGTGTTTCTTCTCATTGAAAATCGTGTTGGCACTGTTGTAATAATCATAATAATCAAAAGATTTTTTAGTTTTATAAAATATTTGCAAACTCCAGGGGTGCAAATGCCCCCTTGCGCCCCTCCGGAAACCCATGGGGTCTTTGGGGGAGTGTGTGTCTAGAAGAGATTTAAATACTCTATTACTCCTTACACGATATCTTAATTTTCATGTCGAGGTAAGACGAAGCATGCCTCGTCTTGCCTCTTCTTGAGAATTACGTCATACTGGCTACGGGCCTCACTATCGTCCAAGTGGTTCCCCCACATCATCACTTAAATTACTTAAAATATGTTTTTTAAGGAAAATTAACACTAGGCAAAAGTCATTCAAAAATTTTTCAAACATGTGGCCGAGTTTGACTAAGCATGCATAAAGTGTTTGGAGTTTCCATAATCCTATAATTGACAAAATCAACACACCTCCTATAGATGGAGGTTTAATGAATATACAGAGTTACAGGTTTTGGCTGTGGAGAAAATAAATTGCCTCCTGTTAACCAACTTTGAACTACTTCATAAACTTAATGAAGTGGTTAAAAGTAGTATGATAAAGTACTATGACTGTTGGCTTCTATCAGTGTCCTGTCCTATGTGGAAAATCTGAGTTCCTTGTCCTCTATCTCAGTTCCTTGTTACTTCTTTTCTGGCTTTTCAGGAGCTAAAAGAGAACATATGCAATTCCAAGTTACAGTTTATTCATAGAACATTGAGAACAGGCACACTTGTCAAAGAACATTTACACTGTTGAGAAGGAAGTTTACACCTTAGTTTTAACGAAGTGTATCTAAAATCCTCAAAGACACAGATAGTCTTAAACAATAGTGCAGAGACCAGGAAGCAATTGTTTGTAGATGAAACTTCTCCGCCCTAGTAGTCATGCAGTCCAACATTATATTGCAGCCTACGCACAGTTTAAACCATTGACCAACAGATTCTCCAATACACAAATTGTAATAAACAACAAACCAGAGACCAGGAAACACTTTTTGTAGGATAACCTCCCCACTCTAGCTGAGACTATAATTCACTGGAAATACATTTGTTCTTACAATACAGCATTAAACAACGCATATGCACAGTTTGGAGTCAGTGACCAACAGATGGTATTAAAGGATAAAGGTAAAACCCAGCAGGTGATGCAGATTCTACGGCTAATATTGTCACCCAATTTCCAACGTGCTTTGAAAGTAACAATTAAACTGTACTACAAGCATATTCGTGCAATATGAAGACTAAATAATCTAAGTGCAAAGAGCCAATTCATAACTCTAAATATGTAGTGCTTTAGTGCAAAATAGAAAGAGCCATGGAACTGAAATACAGTAGATAAGACTTTTATGACAAATTAGGGCCTTCCTAAGCAATATGCACAACATAGAGATTCTGTGAAATTTTCAGATATTCTCTTACCTTGTTCTCGTCTAGTATTGCCAAAAACATATGTTTAAGCACAAATAAAAAACAATTTCTTAGCAGTTTTGTGAACAGGTTTATCAAAGCTCTTTATATAACAATATAACCCCTCCAATTTCTAATTAAGTTTGCACGATTCTCATAGATGGGTCACCTTTGAGAAAGTATGAAACTCTCCAAACCTAGCCATTGACTATATATATATAAGATATATATATATATATAATATATATATATATAATGTGAAAAGAATCAAAAAGGAAGTATCGAGACGTGATGTACCGAAGACCAGTTTGATTTCATCTCTAAGTACACGAACTTGGAAAGACTCGTTTTTCTTAATGGTATCAGTGAGGTAAATCTCTGTGGCATTCCCCACAAACCAGTTTAACATGTCCTTTCCCAAGCTTCCTATAACTTCTTTGACTTGCTTCTTGGGAGCACACTGATCAAGCTGCCTCTTACCAGCAATGACACCAACTTTGTTTCTCTAATGGGATAAGCTTCTGTAGCATTACCGCTTGTCTACACAGACCTGTTTACACAGACCTATCATTTCCATCTCTAAGTTTTGCTCAGCCTCTTATTTTCACAGGCTAAACCAGGGTGGGTCCACACCCTGTCTGGTGCCAAAACCTCCACACCCTACCTGAGGCCAGAACCAGAGAGCTATTGTATTCAATTTGCACGCACTAATATACGTAAATCCTCAATAATCTTACTAGGGCCTAAATTGTGGAATGATCTCCCCTCTGAATTGCGCCTCATTCCCAGTTACTATGTCTTTAAAAAAAACCTGTGCTCGTATTTACTAACTAGACAGCCCGCCTAGTGACAGCTTGTTGCGACCCGTCACACATTTAGCTTTCTCTTCTACCTATTTAGCTTTCTCTTCTACTCTTTTTATGCCACTTATTATTTTGACAGCCAGATGCTTATCATCTACTGACTTGTGTTTCTAATGAGAAGTATTCAATGACATATGTACACGGCCATCGATGTATTTAACTAAGTAAATGGGGGGCCCTTTTTAGCGGGACCTTGGTCCCTTTAGGACTTCCCATTGACCCACTCTTAGTGTTATATAGCCTTCTGATACTGGTTTTTCCTGTAATATTTTATACCTTTTCATTACCATAATGGCTATTTAATTATGTTCTTGTGTATGTTATTTGTGAGTGGTTCAATAAAAAGCTATTGATTGATTGATTGATTGAATTGAGAGTGCACTGGTCCTTCGAATATATATTTCGTAATTTACCCGAACTTTGGACTTAATTTGTATATGCCATATTCATTCATCACATGAAAGTACTGTATTCATCACCAACCACACGATACCCAGCTTCCTCGGTTCATTTATACGCAGAATGCATGCTTTGCTGTTTTACACCGAGGGCAACAAACAGTGCAGCAGCCGTTAGTCATCACCTTTTGCCAAGTCTGTATCCGAGTGTGATATGGATGACGCATTTTCCACTTTTTCTTGCTGTCTTCCACACTATTGAATTGGTATTATGCTAAACACCTGTTCTCAATGGATTTTTGCTGTTAGGGAAGTCCCTAATGCGTTGTGGGGCGTGGTGGCTCAGTGGTAAGTTCGGCGCCTTGTGACCTGAGGGTTGCAGGTTCGAATCCCACTCTAGCCACTGCGTACGGACCTTGGGCAAGTCCTTCACTCGTGATTGCTCGTGGTGCTTCGGCGTGAAAACTCCGACACAGTATACCAATGCTGCAGTCGGGAGCGCCTCTGAGTAGTAGTAGTAGACTTGAGGCGCTATAGAAATATCCGAAATAAATAAATAAATAAATAAATAATGTCAGCTCCGAATTATTTAATAAGAGCATCCTAAACGAAGACTTCTTGCCAGAAGCATCAGTTGGCGTTTCTTTGATCAGCACCGGTAATCAATCATTGGATAGTGTGTGGAGGTTGTTGAGAAACTAGGATTTATTTAAGATGAATTTAAAAAAAAATCATTTTAATATAAAGCAACTTAAATACAAAACTATTGTGATTCCAATATTATTTAAATAAAATTATTATTATTATTATTATTATTATTATTATTATTATTATTATTATTATTATTATTATTATTATTATTATTATTATTAATAATAAAGCCTGCATACAAGCCTTGTCGCCTGTACACCAAAATAATTACGTACGTGGTTCATTCATCTTTTTAACGACAGGACTTGTGGCTGTGACAAAGAGTTCCTTTTGAGCAATGAAATCAGCAGTGGCTGCATCTGTTGTCTTCTCCAACCAGTCCAGCTTCTCATTGATTACAGCATTTGTCGAAACCTTCAGCAGAAAAAAAAGGTAAGTTGCAATGTAAATACATTTACACCGCAAAATTCCTACATTGTTACACTTACGGTATTTAAGTAGCCTACATCGCAATAAACAGGTTGCACTGTACAATGTAAATGTTTATTCACAAGCAGAAAACAAAATGGTAAGTTGCAGTGTAAATACATTTACATTGCAAAATTATTACATATCAAGTAGCCTACATCAGTGGTTCTCAACCGGTGTGTCGCGACACACTAGTGTGTCGCGAATCGACCGGCAGTGTGTCGCGTAAACATGGTGTATCGCTGGTGTGTCGCGAAAAATTGGTGTGTCGCGAATTCTCACAGACTACGTCCGTCATTTCTACATTACACTTACTTACTTGAAACTTAGCGGACGTAGGCTGTGAGAATTCCTAGCAATCCATTTATAATATCTATTCTATTATATCGTAATCTACATTGTAAGGCGGCCATGATGTTTATCTTATACACTATAGACCCCTACACGTTTGCGATGGCGCCGATGTTAACTTGTACCCATTACTGCAACATTTGAAATGGATAAATTGATCAGTACAAAGCGAAAATTTTGCGAATCTTCTACTGGTCATGCGAAATCAAATTTTGGTAGCAATGAGACGGGTTCTAGCACCAACAATAGTGAATACGCAAACAACGCAGCTGCCACTGCTAGTTTTAGTAAACCAATCAAGAAAAACACGAGAAAGAAGAAATCTAGCAAGTTATGAACAAGCAATCCTCCAGAACTCAGTTCTGGGCTAAGACATACAAAGGAGAACATTGCAAAACACTGGAGAGATGGGCGTCCGGAGGAGGGCAAGGGGGCAAATAATGTTACAAAAAAAAATCATTTTATTACTATGATTATTATAACAGTCCCAACACGATTTTAAATGCAAAAAACCTCTTAATTATTTAGGTAGCCTAAGTCCTTGACCGTTATTTATTTGTAATGTTGTCACGTGTTCTATGTTCATGAATATGCAAACACGTCACTTTGCTTCCCCCTACAAAATTTTGTGCCATCTAAAAAATTTCTGGCCCCTGTAAAAATTCCTGCGGACGCCCATGCTGGCGAGCAAAGCAATCAAAGAGTTCGTTTCATTTCATAGTTCCTACTTATCTGAGCAAGGTTTTTCTCGGATGATCAACATAAAGAACAAGAAAAGGAATAAACTGGCCAAAGATCTCTCTCAGCCTGTTTTACGTGATGCACTTAGAAAAACTGTGGATCCTCATTTTCAAATGATCCACAGAAAATCCAGGACCAAAATGTCAGTAACTGCATGCTACTAAGTTAACGTAGAAACTAGAAAGGATCCAACATTTTCATTCATTAAAAATGTTAACAATTTAAAATATTAAATAGGCCTAGATAACTAGTTTAACTTTAACATTTTAAACAATGTTCACATACGACGATTGCATGGTGTGTCGCCAAATTTGGTGGCAAGTTTAGGTGTGTCGCGTGCCAAAAAAAGTTTGAGAACCACTGGCCTACATCACAATAAACAGGTTGCTCTGTACAATGTAAATGTTTATTCACAAGTTCACAGACAAACCGCAGTCAGTAACATTGAAACATGACGTTACAATTATCACGATATTATTGAAAACACGTCTTGCCCGCTTCTTTAACTGCTGCCACTAGGGAGTGGAAGGCTGGGTCGACCTAGACCTAACGTTCTTCAGGCAAGAAGAGTATTACCATTCATCTTCCCCTCAAGCACACAGCAGTGTGCTTGAGGGGAAGGGGGGATAGATGGAAGCAGTTCTCTTAAAACTGGCACGATAGAGATGCTCTACCTTTACGTCTTTTGCAAGAAGTTTAACTTTCTCTGGAACTGTCATCTGTTCTTTCACGGCTAGAATGGCACTCTTCAACTGCTGTCGGCAATCTGAAAATTTAATGAAAATTTAATAAGTAATTAACACAATTAAACAGGAAACCTCTCCTCAGTACAGGTTCACAACTATGGTAGTCTTCCATGTAAAAACCCCATGCAAGGGCAGTTTCAAGCTATGCAATGTAATAACAATTTATCCAACACTGTTTATTGTAATGTAACAAAATGTGTAACACTAAACAAGTATAGGTCCCCATGTATGTATGTTCATGTAAGTATGAATATAGCTATGTATATATGTATGTCTGCATGCATGAATGATGTATGTATGTATGTATTTATGTGCATATATATTCACACAAGATCTGGAGGCAAACTCAGCAAATACATGGCTAATAAGCACTGCAAAGATGTAATGCTCCAGAGAAGGGTATACTTCTGCTGGTGATGTACATTTCATGTCTGTATTAAGCAAAATCCAACTGTGCTTGTTTACAGTTATAAGTTCATGCTTTGTACAACCTGATAAAAGGAGGTAATAAGCAGACCACTGCTTGATCTTGCTACTATATATTCTACAAAATTCCGACAGAGGACTTACCAGCCCATTCAAGAAAGTCAGCACATTCATTGTTGTTGTATCGCAGGGCAATATCACGAGCAACCTCCTTGTTGGCAGTTGCAAGGTAGAGGTCGGCCCCTTGTCTAACCAGCAGTTTCAATATTTCAATCTTGTCCCAGGCAGAAGCTAGATGCAAAGCGCCATACCCTGGCCAAGAAAAGTAAGCCACATCATTAAGAAATCTAAGCAAAAATAAAGGAAGGTAATAATTTCATTGTGTGATTCATTCTATGAGTCATCATCTTCATCACCACCATCATTATCATCTATGGTGTGGCACTGTCATTTCTGCAGCATATTGCCAGTCGCGATGGAAGATTCATCCGATACTTTTGGAAAACGTACCTAAGAGTGAGCCAGTCTTTGATTAATTCAAACAGGAGATTTCAGTCACTGACCTGGTCAATCAGTTAGTAATTCAATCTGAATTATTCAGCAGTAAGACAGTGATTTACCAAGTTTGTGATTCTGTCAATAATTATAACCCAATCAGGCACCGAATCGGTCCTTGATTATTAAATCACAAATGAGTCCTTCAGTGATCGACTTACTCAGCGATTCTCTTAATAAATGATTCAATCTCTGAGTGACATGGTCAGTTATTCGATTAGGGAGTCAGCATAATTCTGTTTTCAACTGTTCACAATTCAGTGCCTGATTTCATTAGTAAATGATTCAGTTAGTGATTCAGTTTGTTATCTATAAGGGAGTTATAGCTAGCAGTGAGTTACTAAGCCACTCATTAAATAAAAAGTTAGTAAGTATGTAACCGAGTGAACGGTCTACCTTTACAGTTGATGCTGTTAATTTCGGCGCCTCGCTTCAACAGCTCGGTGACAACCTCGGTCCTTCCAAGCAGAGACGCCCACTCAAGAGGAGACTTTCCATCCGTTGAACTTCTCTTGTTCACCATACTTCCGACGATTTCATGATACGCATCTGCGTTGTCTTCGAAGCATCTGACAAGACGAGGCACGTCGCCATTTATTGCGCAATCTAGGGCAATGTTTTCAGACAGCAGCTCATTGGAGATGACCTCAAGCTTGGCAATGGCAGTGTTCGAGGGTGACGTAGCAGATCGCGAGGAAGCCTTTGAGCTTGCTTTTTCCTGCAGAAAGTTTAAAATATTTTGTGTTATTGATCGAGGATATCGGGCATATATTCAGAATCATGGCCAAACCTTGGGATGCATGCAACCAGGCATGCCGCTGAACGAAGAACCCGCTCCAGACACCCTATCCGCCCCGCTGGAGACCAATGTAAAGTGAGCAGCAGTAGTCGAGTCAAGTAATGACAAAGGAATTGATGAGGGTGGCAGTAGCATTGGAGTAAGCCAGTAAGGGAACGGTAGACAACATGTAACTGGCGCAGCTGATAATAGCACATTACAACAGAGTTGATGCCTGTAAGTAGGAGGATACGAATAAATAAATTAATAAACACTGAACTGATCAAGCACCAGTTATTTCAGAAAATTACATCAACATTGATTGGCTTTGGTATTTGAGAGTACAATACAATACAATACAACTGTAATTTGCTATGATGATGATGATGATGATGATGATGATGATGATGATGATGATGATGACGATGATGATGATGACGATGGTGTTGGTGGTGGATGATGATGATGATAAATGACATTGGATGATGATGTTGGATGATGATGATGAATGATGATGTTGGATGATGACGTTGGATGATGATAGGGGTACAGATAAGGGTACAGGTGAAGTAGGAATCTTTAAACGCCTTTCCACTCTGGTGCAGATTTGAACCCCAACGATCTATCGCACTAAACACTAAAGATTTGAACCCCCGACAGTCCACTGCCCTAACCCTAACCATTAGACAACCCTGCACCCCAGGTACATATAAGCAGACATGAACAGTAGGGCCTAGGACAGAACCTTGTGGAACACCAAAGAGCACAGCAGCAATGGATGACACGAGGGCACTGATGCAAATGTACTGAATGCATTTAGACAGGTATCGAGATAAACCAATTGAGGATAGTACCAGAGATGCCAAAGGACTGCTGCAAGACTTTAAGTAGGATACAATGATCTACGCAGACAACAGCAGCAGAGAAATCTAGGAGTATTAAGGCAGCAACATATCCCATGTCAGCAGCAAGGACAAGAATGTCATAGACTTTCAGGATGGCTGTTTCCGTGGAGCGGAATTGCCTGAATCCCGACTGATGAGGCAGAAGCAGGTTGTTTGCACAGAGGTAAGAGTATAGCTGAGTGTGGACTACTCTCTATCATTAATCATTTCTCTATCATCTTAAATATGAGGGTATCTATATTTGATCAACGTTTCAGTGCGATACTTTGAACATTTCATCAAAATTTTTGATTAAGTAGTGAATAAAACACCAACTTTAAACAAGATTGTATAAGATTCTGATTGTGTAACTTTTACTTATCCTCTGTAACTTTAGAAGAAATCATTAAAGTACATTTAGAAGAAACTTTTAATTCCTCAAATAAAATAAACAGAAACAAAAGGTGCTCAGCAAAGCTTTGCTTTAAAGTTGTGCTGTGATCTCCATCTGCTTCAAATATTAATTACAATAAATGAATCCCTTACCACACTCTGTGAATATGTGCACACATAACCACGTCTTATAACTCTTTGCATAGTTAAACTGTGATCGTTGCAGCATATAACAGCAGTGTGCAGTAAAACAAACAGTACGACGGCCAAGATTCGCCTGTACAAAGCCATAGTTTTGAGCAAGCTGCTGTATGGATCTGAGACAATGCCAATAATGGTAACAAACAGGGCTGTAGTGGTAAAATTTGAGGTGAGTATACGCTACCGGTGACCAGCGGCGTAAAAAAAAATTTGAAGACCTTTTTTTAGGAAAAATTTCAGACTTTTCACCAATTCTCAGAAAATTTTCAGACTTTTTACGATTTCGTCTCTGAAAAAGTTGATGACCTTTTTTTTTTTAGTCATTCGCCCTAAAAACCGTTGAAAACCTCTCTTTTTCGGAAAATTTTATCTACAGAGGTAAGTATACGCTGTATACCCGCGTATACCCTCATGAGTATACGCTCTCAAATTTCTCTAGAGGTAAGTATACGCTGTATACCCGCGTATACGCTCGACTACAGCCCTGGTAACAAATAGGGAAAGACTGGATGCAGCACATCGTACGTGGCTGAGAAGAATTCTACATGTATCATGGCGCAACAAGACACCAAACAAAACTGTAAGACAGAGGATGGGTCATGAAGAAATAGAAAACATCACCAGAGAGGGAAGACTGAAGTTGATGGGGCATGTTTTTCGTGTGGGTAAAGACAGAAGAGCCAAACAAGTGATATGGCCTGGAATTCTTAAGGGAGGAGAGGAAGACCAGGGAAGAACTGGCCAGAAACCATCAGAGACGACTTGAGATTCCTGAAGACGTCATGGGATGAGGCCGAAGAGCTAACGATGGCCGGGGATGAGTGCAGGAGATGCGTTGCTCGATGTACAGACCTGCATGGGAAGGTCTAAGTGCTAAGTAAGTATTCATCACAATAATAATATAATCTTCTTTATTAATTCAAACTGACAAACGCAGTAAGATTACATTGAAACATGACAGCACAATCAAGATATTTATTTACACGGTTTGGCAGCCATGCAAGGCGCCGCCCTAGATGGGGGTTACGGGTATCGAACCGCGATCTACTGCTCTCCTGGACATGAGTGTTACCATTACTCTATCCCCCACCCCATTACACATGCCTATATTTACTGGACATATTTACTTTGTGTGATTTCAACTTATTGTCACCCATGCTTTTGTAAAGCTGGCTTCAGGCAAGTTAATCACGCTTTAAACGCCTGCCGAGCTGATGTAGACTTTTATTTGCAAACATGAAATAACGAGATTAATTTTGACGTATTTAGACAATTAGTATTTGAAAAACACATAAGTTGCTATTGCTATGGTTACTAACCGGAACTTAAGACTACGATACTGAATCCCTGGTTTAGGTACGTAAGTAAGATTAGCTAGAGTGTTGGCCGTATAACAAATCAAAACTTTTAAGTATAAATAATTTATATTCATGCTCTAATAATCTATAAATTAAAATAATATTTTCTTCTCTTATTACACTAGATATTTTTCTGCATTTAATTCAATTACGTCTTGTAAAACTGAATATTATTTTCGTTGTATCTTTCAGAGTAGCAACTATTCTAGTTCTGACACCCTATGGTATTTTCATCTATCGTATCAGAATAACTTATTCTGATACTGAACTAATGTCAACTACAGTGAGAGAGCGTTCGAAGACAAATGATACTAAATATCGGTTTGACCTTTATGAAGCGCTGGAAATGTAAAGAAATCATGTCCTTGAAAATCGGATGATTGGCGTACACCTCTGGTTATGTCATTGTCACGTGACTTTAAGCTATTAATAGCTAGTCTGCGTTTCGTAAAGGTTGAGTGGAATTTTAACTTAAGATATGAGTTTATAAGTTCCGTGTTTGATTATTGAAAATCAACAACTTGTTTGAGAAAATCGCGGTTTTCGTTTTTAGGAGTTATCCGTGCGATTTCTATCATGAATGGCCGGACGTTGTCGACACGAGAAGTGGCGGGCAGTGTGCGTAGGCTTGTGCCTGTAGTGATGGTACTCGTCTGCTTTTACGCAGAGCTCGGCCATGGTTCGTTGTCCACCATCATCTTTTTATAATCATATCATAGTAGTAGTACCAGTAATAGTAATAGTTTTGGAGAGCAGCAGTAGTAATGGTAGTCGTAGGGTGACCACATTTCTTTTCTGTCATTCCGGGACATCTCATATATATATATATATATATATATATATATATATATATATATATATATATATATATATATATATATATATATATATATATATATATATATATATATATATATATATATATAACATATAACATAACATAGGTTTTTATTGCTCCCAAAGAAAATAGTTATACAATAACACATTAGAGTCATTTTCCGGTAAATGCATAAATTGACAAGTCAGCTGTCCCCGGTCATTTCTAAGAAAACAATACCTAGTCTGATCATGCTAAGTGATTAGATTAAAACGTTATTGATCAGTCAACAATGTAAGACCTTTGAAAGTAATTCAGAGCAATAAAATAATTTATTAAAATTTATTTTGAATTTAAAATGTTCCACTCCGTTACCGTCCCTAGGCTATAGTACATATTGCTTTCGTCTACAATTTCAAAATGATTTGCATTAAACCAAAAATGTGACTGTTTCTTTTATAATAAACATAATTGCATATTTCTAAATACAACTTAGAAACTTACAACTTCAGTATAATTTTTAAAAATATATTTTACCTTGTCCCCGGAAAATTATGTCTGCTCCCTTAACATGCAAAAATTATCTTGTATCTCACAACCCTTCCAGTTCTTTGGTCCCGCAACTTAACACATCTCTTCTGTGAAGATCTATGTAAGTTAGTATGTCTTAATACAGGATCTGAATGCTAAGACAAATTTCTTACAAATTTTCATTTATTACGTACCTCATGTGTTTTTTCATAATACATCCACTCCGTTACTGCATTTTTGCAATGATTATGAATAAATTTAATTTAAATAATATTTTTAATATAACATTTATAAGCTATATAATGAGTGTACCGACGATTAATGTGGACGCATGAGAGATAATATGATATTTACTGTGCTGATACACAATTTGTCCACTCCGTTAACTGTCCACTCAGTTACCATAAATGTGACCCTTGAGGTACTAAAATTTATTCCACTGTCAGGATAAGTCGTCTACTTAAATTATCATTTCTAATACAACTTATATAACAATATATGACATTTTAAATAAATTTTTGATTCGGCAGACTGTTTTTTTTAAAGTTCACTTTTCACATTCTGTGCTCAATTCTCGACAAATGGTAACGGAGCGGAACTTTTTATGGTAATTTTTTATGTAATTTTGATGTTATGAGCAGATTTTTAAGACAACATCATAAATATTTTAATGTTTTTTTGTTAATTTGATCACTGGTAATGATTGGCTGAAGTGATTTTTATTTTGTTATTTGGCCAAAAAAATACAGTCAACTTTACGTTGATTAGATTCCCTATTTTTCTTTCGGTAACGGAGTGGAATTTCTTAGCAAAATTTAAAATGTGATGGAATTAAATAATCATTTGTATTGTAATTTCTTTTATATTTATTTTATAAACATTAATACTAAAAACATATTGGCATGTCAAACTATGCAGAAGGAAGCTGTCTACTATATATAAATAGCTGATATGTGTTTTGGTAGCGGAGTAACGGAGTGGACAAACATTTTCGTAGGGCTATTTTCTTTCTGCTAATAACTTCATAATTTTACATATCAGTGCAAAACCAAATATATATTAGTAAAATAGAAATATTAAAGATTTGCTCCAAACAAAAATCAATGTAATTTGCCAAAGAAATTTTTTTGCTTCTTCAATTAGTGAATGTGACATATTACCGGAAAATGACTCATTATCAAGTTTCACAGTAGTATTAGGTTAGGATACAAAAGGAGGACCTAAGCGGACCGAGATCCCGCTAAGCAGGGCCACCTATGTACCAATGCAATTTTAGGTGGAAGTTGATAACATAATATTCAAAAGTGGAGTGATTTGAATTTACAACTGAAAATGATAACATAATTAGCATTATCTAATGCTATAGAGTTTTTAAATACAAACAAAGGATGAAAAGTAGTTATATATTTAAAGTAAGTAAGTGAGCCCGCAAAAGTTTCTTAAATAGGGAGAGATGAGACACGCTATGAATATCGGCAGGGAGATTGTTCCAAACAGTGGGACCAGTTACCTTAACAGAAAATTTACGGGTATTGGTGTGAGCAAAGATCGGTCTGTAATTAGATGTTGTTCTAGTACTATAAGAACGAGTGGCTGAGCCGGTGTTAAAATAATTAGCAAAGGTGTGAGGTAATAAGTAGGGACAGTAGAAAATCACGCTTATAGCGAAACATGAATTCACCGGTGTGCATTTTTCGAATTTGGTCTAATGTTAAAATACCATGTAGGCGAAAAATTTGAGCTGTGTGACAGTTGTAATGAGATTTAGTAATGTATCATACAGCTCTCTTCTGTAGAACAATTAGACGTGTAAGTCGTGAGGTATAATTCGAGGCCCAAATCATAGTTCCATATGCTAGGTACGGGTAAATTAGTGGATAGTATAAGTTAGTTAAAATGTGGATGGGTAATTTATAAGAAATGAGCGACAAGATGCCTATATTTTTTAGCCAGTTTGATCGATATTGGTGAAATACGTTCCTTCCACGTGAGATTTTGATCAATAATAACACCAAGAAAATTTGCTTTAGTGATTTGAGGAATGAGTACGCCATCGATTATCAGAGGTGGAGTTTGGGCGGGGCAAATTTCCTGTGAGAATTGAAAAAAATAAAAGATATTTTACTTGCGTTTAAGGAAAGTCTGTTTGCTTTGAACCAATCACCCACAAGGGGTAGTCCTAGGTTAATAATTTGGAATAAATTCGTGTCAGACTTGTGCGAGATAAAAACCTTCGAGTCATCAGAAAACAACTCAAAGTGCAATAAGGAAGAAACATGGGGTAGGTCATTTATGTAAAGTAAAAATAATAATGGTCCCAAGATGGAGCCCTGGTTGACACCAAATTCAATAAGGCGAAATTTCGATGTTTTGGCATTGCATTGGACCTGCTGTTGCCTATTTTCCAGATAATTTTTGAACCATAGGAATGGTATATATAACTAAGTGCAGCTGAATATTGGCAATGTAGGCTGATGAACGCCTCTTCAAGGCAGCTATTACAGATCCTGGCCACATTCTGCGACCTCAATTTTAAACTGATCGCAACATCCCTCATTATCTACGGCCACGGACACATAAATCTTTATACCTTTATCTCCCGAATGCTCTATAAAAACATTTATTAACTATTTCAGCCACTGACACTGTTCTTACATGACATTTGTATACTTTATACTAACATCTATTAAGCTGTGGCAGCCTTCATTATTAACTGTTGACTGATCTATAATCAATTGCATAACTATCCTGATGCCGTGTGAACCCATGGCGTCTGTGTTTATTGCAAGTTCCCATCGACACAGATGCAATGGGTTCAAACTGACTGCGACTGATAGGCCAGGGCCTATGTTTACTATTATTGATAATTGCTGGGTAAGCATCAGTTTCAGGAGCAATACACTTTATTATCTGTATACACAGTTAATATACACAGAGTCTGACATAGAGTAAATAAATTGTTTTATTTCAGATTTGAATTCTATCATCATCAGCCATGAATCCCACGAAATATCTGTATAGTTCTGTCATACTGAGCTTTCACATCAAGTCATCTATCCCGGAATTGACTACTTTGCCCGTGTGCTGTTTGCAACTCTCCCAGTGCAGAGCGCTCCTTCTCCAAATTGAAATTCATACAGACGTATCAGAATTAAATCCACTTTCTCACAGGATAGGTTTGACGATCGAAAATTAATGTGCAAAACAATTGAATATTGATGATTTGATAGACACATTTGCGAACAGTAAAGCTAGAATAGCCAAATTTATGAAGAAATTTTCTGAAGAACTACAGACTACAGATTACATTATAGTGTAGGGAGTAGCCTGTATACTATAGGTGACGACCAATACATTTTATTTTATTATTATTTTATAATTCAAGAAAATTTAACTGGAATTATTAATCTCAGTTGACTATTCATCAGGGTAACCTACTAACCTACTGACTATTGTACTGTGCATGATGTAGTACTTTGTTCACGATTCTTCATTCGTTATGTAATTCTATTATCTACAATGTTAGTGTATGTACACTAGCTATGCATGTAGCATGTAACAATTCTATAAGCGACAGGTCAAATTGACCAATACATTTTTGTTGTATTCCTGTTTTGCCTTGAATTATTATTGTAACTTGAACAATGGATTATTGATGATAACGTACTCTTTTTCATACATAGCTGCAGTTTAAAAGGCTATCTCATTATTTTCAACTTTTTAATGGGTAAGGGCCTCCAAGCTTAGAATGTCCAAGGGCCCGCGGCTAAGTTGTTACGCCACTGCTTGAAAAGTACAACTACAACCTAAATAGCCTACCCAAGATTGCATGATCTCACAGTCACAGTCCGTACATAAAAATTATTTATTTACTTATTATTTGAAATAATAAATAAATAATGACACTGGAACGTTCGAATTTTGGAACATGTAAGCAGTAAGGTTGCACAACTATGTCAGTCACCGTGATGTGAGTTTCCAATACTTTTTCTAACCTCGTAACCCTTGACAAGAAAACAATTTTCTTTCTCCAAAAATCCGCTAAAACTCACCTACCTAAGGGGAGAAGTGAAGTGGAGGATAGGAGGAGGGGAAGGAGAAGGGAGGGAGGACCCATGCACCCAGTGACAAAAGCAAAAGTTGGCGCCTATGCCAATGAGAGCGCTACTGGGGCCTACATAGGACTACGCAATGCCTCAACTGAAATATATTTGTAAGATTTTAGACCAAAATGAGGCATATATTTATTTGTATTTGATTTAATTAGAAAGAAAACGAGCCAAAAAATACACAAGTTGGTCAATTTATTGCTCAAGCTCAAAATCAAAATTGCTTAAAATTAATTTATATTCAAACCTAGGTTGTAGGGCTTGTAGGCCCTAAAGACTTGACAATGTGACTGGTATATGTCTCAATCATGTACTGTACATTACTGTTATTTTTGGCATGGTTACGATTTACAAATTAAAAACAAAATGTTCAGTAGACTTGACATTGACATCACTGAGTGATAAGCAAAAAGGTAAAGTAGGCCATACTTAAGCTAATGCAGACGTATATTTTTTGTCATTTCCTACACAACGCAACAACTCCTTGTTGCTTTTAACAAACTTATGAAATGTTTCGCAATACATATCGAAGTTCATCTCCATCTGAAGTTCTGCTTTAATAAGCTCAGTTAAGTAGGCCTATCTGTTTCTTGTATCGGACCAGAATTATTCCATCAAACTATACACTAGTTCAACTGCAGCATTTTTGAAGCAGATGTGCTCATGATAAATGCGATTATCTTCCAAAGAAAATGGTAAATTGTCAGTTCCTGCTTTTTAGAATAGGTCCCCTACAGCTGCTCTACTGTAGAATGTAGACCCATAGTTAGCCATACTCAAGATTACATTGTGCTGAGGAATTGTAAATTTTGTGCGGCGCTGCGTGTTTGTTGATGTTCCTTTTTTTAAAATTAATTATTGGAAAATTAAAATAGCAAATTCTATGTATTTAATAATAGAAAAAGTTATTCTGGGACGTTTCATTGTCCCGGAAAGGATGTGTCCGGGACGCGGGACATTTTCTCAAATTCCAGGACTGTCCCGGACAATCCGGGACGTGTGGTCACCCTAGGTAGTAGTGATATTAATAGTACGATATTTTACCTTTAATGTTATTGTATTGATTATTATCTATATCGCTATAGCTGTAGTCGTTATAATTATTAGCATCATCTTGATAAATTAAATTCCACTTTAATGTGGTAAAATATCGTATTAACGTTTCCAACTACTCGACCATTATATCATGTAGTTTCAGCAACTGAAATTAAAAATACAGGATAATAATAATAATATTCTTTATTATTTCCAACTGACAGATGCAGTAAGATTACATTGAAACATGAAAGTACAATCAAGATCTTAATTAAACACATGGTTTGGCAACGGTGCAAGGCGCCGCCCTAAAGGGGTTACGAGAATCAATCCGCGAACCTTATGCTTTCCTGGCCATGAGTGTTACCATTACTCTATCCCCCCCAATGGATGCTTTACAGAGTCAGTAAATTCAAACAAATGTCAACTGCCATATGATTTGCGAAACAAGATTATCATTTTTCCACATTGTCTTTCTCTATTAAAGGGCTTTGTTATAAAGTTATTGCTTATTTGCAAGTTTAACTGTCCTTACATATTTTGTTGCAGGACATCTGTCAAATGCTACAACAAAACCCAATTTGAATGCACAGCTACAGTGTGAGGGGGAAAAAGCGGTCTGGTTTAAGAAAGGAAGTCAGATTGAGGCCAAACCGGACAAGTATATCATTGAAGATGAGAATGCCACATTGACTATCCTTAAAGTCGGTGAGTTGACTTATTGTTTCGTATGATTATTTCTAGGTGTATTGAGAGAGGTACGGTAAGTATTTCAGTCCCTTTCAGCTCTCTCAGCGAAAGCCTGCTTTCTCTGCCCACTTTATGCCTTTTCCAATGTTCCCCTTATCTCTGTTCCATGTTTATGGTTCCTGAGTCTGTTACATTCAATTAGGGACTCTGTTTGGTTATCGAATAGACCATGATGGCATGCTTGCAAAGTGGATTCCATGTAATAGCTGCACACACATTCCTCTGTGACCTAGTCGCATAAATTAATACCAGTGTAAGATAAGGTGGGAGGAAAACAAGTCTTGAGGTGCATTGGCCCCATATTTAGCACCTTGGGATTCATCCATTACCAGCTATACAATTTCAGCAGGTCGCGTCAAGGTCATGGGAGTTATTCAGCAGGTCGAAGAAATTAATGCTTGAGTTTGACGCATCAAGCAGCATAACCTCAACATAAGCAGCATTACTTAGATATATAAAACGAATAAAATTATTATTGGATGCTTATAGCCCAATTGTTGTAGAATATTCAAATTTGAAACAATTCAGCAAGTAAAACATTAAGCTTTAATAGTTACTTTACTAATCTTTAAAGATTTTGAAGTACTGATTAGCTACTCAGAACATCATGAACATGTATGGTAATAAGACGCACAGAATTACAGAAACAGTCAACCAGACCTGTCAAGAGTAAAATAGGCAGGTCATAAGGCAGGTCAAGAGCAAAATAGGCAGGTCAAATGACCTACCACGACCATGGTTGCGCTACGACTGTCCATTACATGCTCAAGGGTTGATGAGTGAGTAATGACTGCCTCCTTTGTGTTCCACTAGGGGTATGGGAGCTTTACATTACTTAGTCGTTTACTTGAAAACGTTATGGGTTGAGGCCGTGAAATGCCTACCACATGAAGCCGTTTGGCTCATAATACAAGTTTGCATACTTATGTATAATGATTTCTTCACATATGACTTTTGAATATGGTACATAATGTAACTAAATTACATGGTTCCTTCAAGGAGTATGTCTAGTGGAGCTATATAAATTATTACATTATGCTGTTGATGATATCATTTTTAGGAGAACCAGACATCGGCGAGTACATGTGTCAGGTTCCAGGACACAACTACACTGTCGAACTCTTCTGTAAGTTGTCCAGATATAGAAAAACTCTACTGAACAGCTTGAAATTTAGTGTGGTACAGTTCTTTTTATGCCTTGGCTCTGCAGAAATGTAAGAATAATTTAAGTACTGTAAGGTTATTGTTTCCTGATTAAAGACCTTTTTTGACCACACTTAAATTATTTTTTATGCTGTTATGATGCAGAAAAGCAACTTTGGTTTAGTGGTTTATAGTTTTTGTGCTGGAATCGTGCATAAGGGGAAGGTCACAGAGTGGTGTCCTCTTGTTAAGTGTATGAATATGGATGTGTGTGCAGGGGCAGATCTATAATGGCCAATCTGGCCATGGCTGGCAAAGACAGAAATAGTAAAGTATAAAAACAGCTGTATAATACTGTTAAAGGAAATAAGGAAGAAACAGGAAAAAAGGAACACAAAACTTACAAAAAGACAGCAATTGGGAAAACAGCCAAGGTAGCACACGGAAAATAGCTGAAATAGGCTAATGATTAAAAAATGTTGGCACATATGTTGGCAGGTAATTTTGGCTACTTGAAACCAGTTTGAAATGAAAATCTTGACAATTAAACTAAAGATAAAAGGTCCTCAGAAATTTTCAAGGACGTGTTAAAGTAGGTTCGATTCAAGACACTGGATCATGGTAAAATTTGCCATCCGTCTGTTTCTCAGATTTAGAATTCACCACTGTGGGTGTGCTTATGTGGTAAACACACAAACTCCAATGGTTATAAAAGTGGTAACTCTATAACCTTTTAGTTCACAGTTCGGTTCTTGGTGCTTTGCATGGCATTGGCAGCCCATAACATGTTGCAGGTGAGCCATTTGTGAAGCACTTTGAAAAGTCGAAAAACCTGATCCAGGGCAACATGCTCGAACTGACATGCCAGGCTTGGGGTTGGCCGACGCCTTCCATTACGTGGTACGGCAAGGATGCCATCCCTATCACAAGCAATGACCGAACATCGTTCGAGAATGTCGACCCTCTTATCAACGCAACGCTGAAAATTAAGGATGTCACCCTAAATGACTACATGGAGTACACATGTGTCGCCGCAAGCGGCACAGCGTCGGCTAATGCAACAATACTCGTGCGAGTCAAAGGTTAGATTGGTAACAATTGTTTTCTTTGAATTTTGACTGTGCAGTTAAAACTTGGTCGATCATTTTATTTGGCTCGCAGATAATACGTGGACGAGTTGTTTGCATGCACTTTTCGCCGTCACCAAGAGGTATAATTTAGTACTGGGAAGGAAACTGGGAGTTCTGTGACGTACTGTGTTCAAGACATCGTGTGCCAGTTCATTGTTCAGAGCTGGAAATGAGCACCCCCTATGCATTTCACCATGGAATATGAAAGCTTTACTTACAGATAGATGCAAATTTCTTCAGGATTGCTATGTTAAACCAGATATTTTAAACCAGGTATTTCAGGGTCGTGCAAGTGTTGAAGCATAGCTGTCTGGCAGATCTACAGTGGTGCAGTATTATATATTAAAGGTCTAAACTTGAAGTAACCTTGTTACAATTATGGGTATGTAAAGTATGGATAGAGATTAGTCTGTTGAATGAATTCTTTTCCGTTCAGATAAACTGGCGCCGTTGTGGCCGTTTCTGGGGATTGTGGCCGAAATCATCATCCTCATCATCATAATCGTTATCTACGAGAAGAGACGTGCAATTAAGGCAGCAGAGGAAGCCCGAAAAGAAGAGGCCGAATGCTTGTATGGCTTCCCTAACTAATTCTTTCATTTGCTATCTTTTCTATTAATCAGTTCAAGTTATTGGTCAGCTATAACTCACCTTTATCAGCCATTTTGTGCTGTGTTGTTTCTGACAGATGGTGTTTCGACTGTACTTTCCGGCAGATAATGATTTTTTATATTGTTTGACTTCAAACGACCATTTGAATGATGCCTTGTGCCTCATGATAACATTGCTGTAGAAGACTTTGGAGTAGTGGGTGCTCATCGAAAATCTCTTCTGTCCTCTACGGTGTCCCCCAAGGATCCAATCATGATCCACTCTCTTTATTCTATACACCTCCAATATTTTTAACATTGCATCACAGCACGATGTCATGATCCACCTATATGCAGACGACATCCAGCTATACATAAAACTCTGTGGAAAGAACATTGGTAACATCAAATTAAAATCGCGGCATGCGTCCGTGATATTCAATCCTGGTGTGCATCCATGCATCTAGCATGCTACTTCTACCTTTGCCGAACTCAACAAGTGAAATGCTGCCTATATGAAACTTGCCTCCATGTTCTTGTTCAAGCCCTCGTCATCTCTCGCCTCAGCTACTGCAACTCTGTCCTATTCAGCTCATCGACACTGAAACCTCGATCATCTGTTCTTCACACGGCCGCTCATCTGATAAAAGGTCTTGGTCCTAGAGATCACTTCACACTATCCCTGCAACAACTACACTGGCTTCCAATCCGTGCCCATATCGCCTTCAAAATCTCCCTCCTCATGTATCCACTCTGAAACCTATCCCTCGTACATGACATCTATGGTCATACCTTGTTCTGCTACAAATTCCAGAGGACTCTGATCGGCCGCAGGATTATACCTTACTCTGCACCAACTGGAAGTTTGGTAGTCGTGCCTTCTCAGTCTCAGTACCCATAGGAATGGAACAGTCTTCCAACTACAGGACGTCAATGCACATCTGTTGCTCAATTTAAATGAAAATTAAAACTCGTCTATGCACATTGTACTATGACTAGCGCAGTGTGCTCTTGTGCAAGACTTGTCTTGTTAAAGCGCGCTATAAATCTTTAGTTGTATTGTATTGTAGATTGGATGATTAGATTAGATCTTTGAAGCGTGGTTTCTGTGCATGTAAATATCAGATATGTGAAGGGTGGAATCCAATCATACAAAGCGAAATATCTGTAGTTCTCAGATCTACACAAGGCTTGCACAGTAGATCTTTCAGCTAATGTACAAAAAAGATGGCAGCACATCAGTATCATTTGTTGCTATGATTATTTTTGTACCGTTATAGTCGGCCGCCAGTTGGCAGTGCAGCACCAGCTGTGATGTTGAACCAGCAGCTGTCTAAATATTTAAGACCAGACTCTATAGTGAGAGGCTGACCTGTTGAGAAAAAGTGTAGGATGTTTAATTTCTAGGATAATAATGACTAGACATCTACTCCACACAGTAAGACCTTGAAACAAAAAATAATGTGAAACCGAGTTCTGTTTGTCTTTCAGAACAAATTCCACGGAGCACAAGCAAGTGGCAGAAAGTGCTCGACTCCGAAAGTAAGACATCATGCTTACGACCGATTGGGTTGCTGTTGCCTAGGTAATTCCAGTTGATCGTTGCCTAGGTGATTCTGCTCGATCATACTGCTGCTGCCTAGATATCCCTTGCAAAGAGCAGTAATTTGGATCTTTTTCTGTAGAGACTTCTGTCCGTTTTTGGAACACGTTTTCAACAGCAAGCGGCCGATCATTTTCTGTTCTGTTTTGAGTAGTGTTCTTTTAATTTATTACTCGGATTTGGCTGGCATGGATCGGACGTCGCATAGAGCAATATGTTTCATTTCTTCATTAGGTTTTCTGTGCATGCATTTTCTCATAGTAGTTGTGCACATTTAAGACAAATGTGTCGCGTTTCTGAGCGGAGCAGATATCAAGCGTTCGTTGCAACAAACGACTTTGGTGCAGAATTTGGTCAACAAACGAGCACCTGTGGATTGATTACAGGGTGCCATTGGGTTGTTCTCCAGTGTTGTATTAATTGCGTGATAAGTTTTCAGCAGAGTCCATATTCTAGTCAGTTACTTCAAGTTGTCTACTTGTCATGGTATTAGGTGGGGTTTTTCATAAGAAATGAAAGTCAGACTGTTGCAGACAACAGGAAATTTTGGATTGTTGAGACAGTGTAGCAAGTCAAGAAAGCTGCTAATGTTTGTACTTCTATGTCATTTGTGAATCTCGGATTTTTACTCTGCTGTCATTTTTATATCGAGCTAGTCAGTAGTAGGTGAATTGTTTCTCTTCTGTTACAGTCGTCTGTACTGTGATGACAGTAAAGAAATTTTCTGCGTATGATCTCTTGTTTTATTCAGAGTTTTACCCATTCAAGGAAAAGCATGTACAATAAGCACTAATTACGGCGGTGATGTTTGATTTTCACCTAACTTCATCTTGCATTGTTGTGAGCCAGGGTAATCGTATGTTGTGTTGTGAAGCGTGCCAACTGCAGTGTTCGTATATGGAACTCTGAGATTTAAATACTTTCAGCTGAAGTGTAATGCCAAGCAGTTTAACTGTAAGGGAGGAAACGTTGGAATGCTGTCGTAATTATTGTGCTTCTGCCACAATGGCCTTCAACTTGAGGCGTGAGGGCGTTTGTTGAAAGAGGCTTGTAATAGCAAAACTTTACCTTTGTTTCAGAAAGTTCTAGTGTACAACTCAGTAAAATGCTTTGTAGCAAATAAGAAGGAGTGAAGGTTACTGGTATTGACCAGTACATCTTCTAGACTGACTGTTTCTCCGGTTTTGGAAGCCGCAATATTAGTCCATATAAACTGAGAAAGGACTCAATTGGTGTCAAGGTCTGGTCTGTAATGTAATGTATGTGGACATTTATTTTGCATCTTTTGTTGCCTGTCAAACTTTCTGCAGCTTTTGTGTGCAGAAATTGGAGAAACCGGTGTTTTGTAAGGTACATTTCTGTTTTTTTTACAAGTTTCTGTTCTGTACAACACTGGGTTGATCAGTGGTTGTGATTTACATGATATTCATCTGCCATTCTATATCTCAATTCTGTTAATCATTGCTTTGTTACGTTTTTACACGCTGTAGGTTAAATGTTATCAGGTAAAAGTTGTTTGATTAGTGATAATGTCAGTTTTGCTAGGATTTTCAAGGCAAAGTTGACATGTAAATCCTGAAGCATAGTTGAGTGGTCGAATACAGAATTAGAGTACCAATCTGACATCTTGTACTTCAGCCATCCAGTCTATTTATGTATATGAATATTTTGTTAATGGTTGCCTACATCTGATCAGCCTGAACTATATAATGTAAAACCATTTTCTCTGTGATATGCACAAATTGCATATCTCTTCAAATGGGTACCACTTGCAATGGGAACAAATTTGTTAATATTCAACATAATTTTTTATGCATAATGTATGTGTATCATCCATCTTGGAAACTGTTGAACGATTTGCACACATAAGCTGATCTGCACAATTAATGTTCATAATTTGTTTACTTAATTTAATTCTGTAGTTATTTGCATAGTGTAAGACTGTTTTTTTGCGGACTGAACATACACTGTTTTCCATTTGTGTGATAGAATTTCGCCTTGTACGCATCAGTTGGTCAGAACTGACTTGAGATATTTGGTCAGAATTACATGACAGATTTTTCAGGTTATATTGGATCTGTCCTATAAGAAGATAACACTGTATGACCACGCCAGTGTGATAATGCACCATATATTGGTCAATGGCTGTCGCTTCTCAGTGTAACCAACAGGTGCTGCAAAATCCAGGTCCAAAATGCAGGCGATTGATAGAAACAGGGTTATGGCGTAATGCAATACATGACATGGCGGACATTTTAGGCCATACTGATTTGGCAGCAATACCAAAGATAACAATCATGATCGTACAGATACGATACTGTAGAGCAGCGGTTTTCAAACGGTGGTATGTGTACCACTAGTGGTATGCCAGGTGTCGCTAAGTGGTATGTGAAAAATTCAAAGAAATTAAACTTTCTACGAGTTTATGCCATCTTTCTTTGATTAGCTATTGACTATTAAAGTCAATATTCTATGTCCACTATGCATTTCTTTTTCTTTAAATTTTCTGAGTTTATGCCCATTTTTCTTTACCTATTCTACGTCCACCATGCACAAACACTGTGGTGTTTAAAAAACTATCAAATTTAAAAGTTTAGATGTGGACATCTGCACTGGTCATAACCCTCCCTCCCCTTTGTCCTCATTTCGATGACCCCTCCTTCCCCGTCATTGCAGACGTCCTTTATGCATGACCCCATTCGATTTTTTACCTGGTGGTACAATAAAAATAAAGTTCAAAAACTGCTGCTGTAGAGATACATTGGTGCTCAAAATTTGCCACATCACGTTGCTTTGCAATGTGAAATTGATATAACAAAATACTGGTGCATTACACCACCAGACATTACACGTTTTGCTGCAACGTGGTGCATTTGAGATTCTTGTATAGCAGCAGGACGAAGTCTTTTGCTAAATACTCTGATGGGTATTGGAGCCATAACCCATGCATGCAATAACCAACTGAATGCTCTAAATGGTGTATGGTATCACTAGGTTGCAAGTGAGGAGCATAATTTGCAATGGATGGATACCTATCTGCCAATGTGTCGCAAGTATGAATGCACTGTGATGACCACGAGAATTGTTACAGACGACGAAAATTCTGTTACGGCCTAAGCTTTACATTTATGTAGACAGCTTTGTCTTCCATAGGTAGGCTGTGCATATATATTAGGATTTGTAGCTCGTTTTATCAGTTAAATGTTAGCTGCGATGTTACTTTTGATCGTTTGGAATTGACTTTTTTCATGTGTTAAACAGGTAGTTGATTTTTAGGAATGATAGTGTTAGGTTAAGTGGCCAATATGTTTTCAGTTTGGTTTGTGAATGCATGATAGTATTGACCACATGTTGGGTGATTCCAATTTTTCTGTTGCAGGGTGATTCCAATTTTTGGCCAGTTTTTTTTAAAGGAAGCTTTAAACTATGATTTGAACGGTTGAGCCATTGTATTTATTTAGAAAGCCAACACTTATTTAAAATCCATAATTTGTCTAACATGCGAGACAGTCTTTAACACTTTGACGACAAGCCGCATTGGCTTCCCAGTCGCTTTTAGTACACTATCATCGTTAAAGCGTTAAACCACCACAAAGTTCCTTTTTCTTAAGAAATACATTGGCACTTGAAAGCATGAAACAGACTTTGATTTTAAGTGTACCAGAAATGTGGTACATACTGGTAGCCCTGTATACAATGGGTGTACCAGTACTTGAAATATAATCAAAAGGTATAGATCCAATTGTCTGCGTATGGAGCAGCTAATACGGTTGTTGATAATCTCTTTGTATGAAGGTGTTTAACGATGAATTTGTTACACAGTGTTTCTTTTTTTTTTGGTTCTAAAGTAGCTTGATTTTACTGCCTAGTTTATCAGTGAAAATAAACTAAAAATCCATTTCTGGCTTGTTTATTGCTGTGAAATTTTCTCTTAAACAGGCTGTCTAGTTTCTTAAGTTTCCTGCTTCACTTCTCACCATGATCCACCCAGCCTGCTGCCTTTGTATTTCTCTCAACTTTAACACAACCCACCATAACATCTCTGTCTCCTTCCCTCTCTGGTAATCTGAAACATTACTGTGGGGCTTCACAACTAGGCAGATCCTATTGCAACTAGCTGCAATTTTATTACGTGTAACTTTGGTCTTTTCTACTGCAGTGCACTCTCAATTAAGCTTCGATCTCGAAATGTGGTCCACCCATTTTAATCCATATTACACTGGCTGCACAAAACTCATATCTTGCCCAATAAGGCAATGAAGTTTTCAAAGTTATCACATATACAATTGAAAACATTTAAATTGCAGGACGAACGAACTCAATATATCACATCTCAAACAACCTTCTCAGGTATGACCGAATAGTTGTTGATCGAAACAGTCCCAGGACAATCAGGAAGATTATGTATAAAGCCAGAACAATGATGAACTTGTACTTCTGTAACCACTGAAGTGTTCTCCTGAAGCAAACAATTTACTTTTATGTATTACGATATAGTATTTAAGTTGAGAAATGATGAAAAATGCCAACCAAAAGGGAACAAGTGCCACAGAAAACTCGCACATGAACACAGCATTAAAGGTGTGGAAATACCTAACAGAGGAACTCTTTCTCTCAAGCAGAAAAGTTGTTTTAATGCCAGATTCCTCAGGACTTGATTTTCAACTGATTAATTATCATAACCCTACAACTTGATGCAAAATTGTCGTAGCAACTATAACCAAGAAACACGCAGTGAAACGGAGAGAAACCAGTCAAGTTAACTACCGTTATTCTCTCAGACCATCTGGAAACTAAAATAATTCTTGGCTTGGTTACAACATACCATTACTTGACACCCTGTGAATTAAACACTACCACAAAAGCAACCACCTGTATTAGAAGAGCAGTCCCTTGAAGTAGCCTGACAGGCAGCCATGGGTATGAAGTGTTAGCAACTTCATTTTCTTAGCATCAGCATATGAGGTGGATGGCCAGTCCTCTCCTTCACCATCTCATCTTCCCACTGACAATGTATGGTCAGAGTTGGCTGGGGCAGGGGCGTCTACACCACAGAAACCTTGGAGCAAATGCTCCATCCAAGAAATAGGGGGGAAGATCTGTCAGTGTGTATGCCACCATTTTAGGGGGGAAGGAACAGGAAGGGGGGGAAGAAGAGGGGGAAAAGGGACGTTGCTCCAATGATTTAGGGGGGATAGACACCTTTGGCTAGGGGTGCAGGTGAACCAGAGATCTGGAACCAAATTTCTGCCCTGGCATGCATATATATAATATCTATATATATATATATATATATATATATATATATATATATATATATATATATATATATCCCTACCTCTGTAAGTTGCTCTTTCGAACGTAAATCAACAAGAATTTGACTCTCATTACGTCGTTGTTGCGGACAACATAGTACTTTTCGGGTATTTCCCCTCCAATGCTGTTGGCTATTCGTGATCTGGAATTCTGCGACCTAGTGCTTGCATCTGTTGTTGACTGATCACTTTCTGATTACACAAACACATTTGAAATTTGTAAATATGATATCATTCATACAGAATATTTACTCATTCATAATATCACATCCAAATGGTATTACAATCCCAGAGGTTTTACGTGTATGTTCTCGGTACTGCGCCCGCATACTTATGGGAGCTCTGCCCTCTTACAAAAGCCTCTAATGGCAATTTGCTTGTCCCCTTTTCACGCACTTTAACCATGCAACACCAGGCTTTCTCTGTTGGAACAGCCTTCCATTGGAAAGCTAAGTTTGCTCCCAAAGACAAGTTCCTTGGCCTTTTACTCATCTATAAAAACCATTCTTTTCAGCCAAGGCTGGGCCAGGAGTGCCTCTGGGTAGGTATCTTGAAGGGGGGCTATATCAAGTTTATATTGATTGATGTCAGTATGAATGTTAACCCATTACAAAACATCTTATGGTTGGTACTAAAATTTAACATTCTGACTGACATGATTAAGAAAGTCATCCTTATACATGACAAAAACAATGAAAAAAACAGTGCTAAGATGACATATTAGAGCTACCTACTGCCTCTGCATTGCTCTTGGCACTGTACAAATGTTTTCTTGCAATGACAATTACTGTATGGATATGTATGTGAGTATGTATCTAGACACAAGAGTACCTTTTATGTACCTCACAAAAGTACTGCTTGTGCCAGCCTAAATGAAGGCTACGTTATTATGAACAAAAGTTACATGTACTCAATTAGCGAAAAGTGCTCAGATAACAAGAACCATCACCACAAGCGAGCTCCTGCCCCAGACATGCTCAGCCCATGGATTCCCATTCAGAGCAGTTAGCAAACGCCATATTCGGAGTTCTTGGATTACGTATACGTGACATCACAGCTCGCAACACATGAGCACCGATCAGTCACTCGCAGATGGTAAAAGATGCTGCATTTGGGCAGTGCAAGCTTGCAAGCGGTGGTCTGGTTCGGGACATCCCTCTGCCACCAACTACGTGGAGGATGACCCTCTTCACAGCTGGCACTGGTCGTAATGCGTCATCACAGTAGAACGATCAGTACCAACCAGGGACCTTTTAAGCCTTTCCAAATGCACTTGAAACTGTCCAGCTAGTAACCTGAAATCCCTTAGACTCCACTGGTGGCACAAAATACCTCGACAACAAACATCCAATCACCGTCCAGAACACTCAGAAAATACGGAAAATGAGAAATAACTCCAAGGACACATTATACTAGGTCACATTAGAAGTCCGACTGAAAAAAAATTAATTATCAAGTAATATCCACATATCACGGAACTGAAAAAAATTAATTATCAAATAATATCCACATATGACGGACTAATTGATAAAAAAATAACATGCTAAAGAAATAAGTGGCCATCTTGGTCACGTGCACAGACTAGTTAATGACTTTACCAACACACCTAATTAAGAGAATTTCATCAGCAGAGAAGGTTGGTTGAATTAGAAATACGTACATATTACTTGGCTGTTAATATAGCAAATTTTATTAACCAAACAAGGCAGCAATGAAAACCCAAACATACCGTGGAGTTTACATTTAACGGAGGGATCATCGATAATTTCACAGACTGCCACACAGCTCATCCAGTCGCCAAGGATACTCTTGTCCCATCCAAGACCCATTGGCGAGTAGTGGAGGCTCATAGAAAGTTCACTAGACAGATATGTTCCCTCACCAAAGACCGCATTCTGAAAGATCAATAACAATCAGTTGAACAAAAGAACATCCTGGTAATCATAATAATCATTGTTATCATAACTAGATCTTAATTTTAACATTTAACCTGCATGTGCATCTTAGTTTAAATGCATGCCATTCTCACCTGCAACATATGTAACACCTTTTTAACACTTTAACGACGAGCTGCATTGGTTTCTCAGTCACTTTTAGTACACACTCGTTGTTAAAGTCTTAAATGTGACCATATCTGGGATAAGGGACCTAAAGTCGGGTTCTAGTTTCGGAGTTACAGCCTGTTTTAGATAGGCACTAGTTGGTTGTCGAATTTTTATTGCGAGTCTTCGGAATTGATGTATGTGTTAATAAGTGATTTCTGGCAATAAATTGCAATGTATTTTCGTGTTTTATGTGTCATTTTATAGAGTACATATAGCACATTGATTCTGGCATGGTGAAAAACTAAACATTTGTTGTTTGTGGTTGGCTTTTCTGAGTGACATCTTGTTAAATTTTTAAACTTGATATTCTCGAAATAACGGTTTTATCTATTACATTGCTAAATGTTTAATAACTTCATCATTTATGGACCAAATTGAGTGCAGTTTCTTCTCAAGATTGGAAACCTTGTTTCCAACTGCATTTGAGGATACCAATAACTCCATATCCCACATAAGGTCCCTTTTCCCAGATATGGTCACAAATGGTTAGGTAGCCATGCTTAAGTACCTCTAAGAGGTTCTCGAGATGTGCCATATAAACATTTATAAACATGCATACACATTGCCATCTCTCAAGATGTTTATGGAAACTGGGTGCCATAATAGCGGAACAGTTGTCACACTATGACACCAAATTTAACGAACCTGCAGTTTCTGTTACCTTGTACTGCCACTTGTTTTCAATAAAATGACTAAAAACTAAATAAATAATAACACAATTTATTGTTCTGTAAGACTGACAGTTCAATACCAAGTCATGTTACCCATCAGGAAGGCTGTCTAGTAATGCGGTGCTTCCCCCAAATACTCTTCCACCATAGGACCACACCCCAAGCACTAATTCTGGAAGTGCAACACCAAGTGATATTAATTTAGTTAAACACCTTCAACGCAATGCAGTCCAGGAACTCTGAACTTGGTGTCAAGTGCCAACGCTGGATATGAATTTGTTGGTTAGCTCCACATGCATATGCAGTGTCTAATCTAGACACCTTTTGGGGGGGAAATTTCCCCCCCCCAGGATTAGTGTTTCCCCCAGAGGCCAGCAATATTATAATGTAGAGATGTTTTGTCGAGGGAAATCCCCCCAGGATACGTGGTCCCCCAAGAAGGTGAGTAATATACTTTTAGAGACAAGAATTCCTAAAAAAGGTCATCAACCTTTTTGAGAGAGTAATTCTTAGAGAAAGTGTGAAAAGTTGGACGAAAAAAAGGTCATCAACTTTTTTTAGGAAGATGAAATTTGAAAGTCAGGAACTTTTTAAAGTCATATGTAAATTCATTGGTCCCCCCAGAAACCTTGTTACCCCTCCCAGAAGAGGGGGACTAGATTAAACACTGATGCATATAGGAGTCCACCAGTAGTGATTTTCTAGTTATCTGAAGTTTCTGAACACTTTTTGCTTACTGATGAACCTTTTGTCCTTAATTGTGCTGATACCATTTAAGCTAATGTAGGCAGTACCTTGTGAGATACTTATACTTAAACAGTGCCACATTGCATCTCGATATATACATACACACAGACATACATATAGGTACATGTATAACATATCAAACAGACCTTATTGAGATGTCCTTGTAGACCGTAATGTAGGATGGAATGAAAATTTTCAAGCCTACTGCCATGATATGCATGGAAGATGGGACGATTGCTACGGAGGCTGTTGAACTTCTCTTCAGCTGCCTGGCAGTAGCTGACTTCAAAGATGTAATTCGGTGGGACTGCACTGGTTGTGTGACCGGTAAGCGAGCGAATTTCACAGAACTTCAAAATTTAAGAAATAAAATTAAAACAAATTCATTCAGACAATGAACATATGCTACCCACATTAAAATAAAACAATAAAAGTTTCACATTAAAATGAAGGAAACTAGTAACTGATCATAGAGGTATATCATTAACCACAATCTCAAATCTTGCATTACAAAACTGTCATCATGTAACTAAAAAGAGAAGACGTTAACATTGGTATTGTTCTTCTGCAGTTCAGAGAGAAAAGGGTTAATAAGCCAAAGCACCCTTATCAAGCACTACATTTAAGAGGTACTCAAACAGCACTATATTAAATAAGTAATTAAGTAAGTATATTCTTTATTAACCAATTGTTAATCGCACTACAAATGGTGTAGAGACATCTAATAAACACAGTTAAAAAGTATATAACATACATAAGTGCAAACCAATCAGTGATACAGATAAAACGAAAATCGATAGACGACATAAAGACTGTCAGCAAACATATGACAGAACCAGATTCAGTGCCCATCCCAAACTCATATACACAAGTATTATTAGTTTATTACACATACATACATACAAACTTTCATTCAAGGAGATTCCAGTACGAATTAGTTGTTAACGCAGAAAGGGTAACTACAGATATGTTGTTAAATGACAGGAGTTAGTCAATATCAATAACAAAAATAACCTTGTTATTATCACACGTCTTGAGCGAGAACTGCTTTCCACTTATAGTCCACAGCACCAACTCCAACAGCTGATTGTTTGCAGCAAAGCTCTGATCAAAACATCTGAAATTCGGACAGGAAGCAACGTCTTTCCTCTAAAGATAACAACACAGTATCTCAACAGAAACAAAACATTTTACCAAAAAACCAGACTTTTCAAGCTGTCCTATCCTGCATCCAGTGTGATTCTCCTTTCAGATTTTATTTTAGTTATAGTTAATGGTTTTTATTTTAGTTATAGTTACAGTTATAGTTCGTAGTATAAAAATTTCTTTTTTATAGTTACTGGATTTTTATTTTAGTTAGTACCAGCGCTTTTTTTCTAGAAAAAAGGTTCCGGAACTGAACAATAGGTTCCAGAACTGAATAATTATGGAAGGGCTAAAATCCAGAGAAATGCGGGATTGGGGGTTGGGAGGGGTTTCAATAAACACTGAAAACAGTTCACCACACTTAACTTAAATTTACTGAATTATTGTTTTTAATATTAAAATAAATAAATTATTTTTAGTAGCTGAAAAAAGGTGCCAGAAAGCTGTTCCGGCTGAAAAAAAGCACTGGTTAGTACTTAGTTACAACAAGGATAAGCGAAAGACACGTTAGTTTTCTTAGAGCTTCGAAAGGCTTTGAAGAATGGGTGCATTCAGCTTCACGAATACACGACGCTCCAAATTCACCAACATCCAATTTCGTTTTCCACTACATTGCTTCCCACATAAGCTACACTGAACACTCTTTCACAACACGTTCTCATGTTTGTTGAATTTTCATTAGTGTTATTTTAAAAAAGTTAATGATATTTTTTAGTTATAGTTACAGTCATTGTTAAATAAATCATTTTTCGTTAACAAAACATTTTCGTTACCATTAACGTTAGCGAGAATCACACTGCCTGCATCTATCTGTTTAATGTGACCACCATGGCCATTATAATCACTTTCCACTATGCATCATGCTGTTTCCCTCACCTTAGCCCTGTGCCAGATACTGATCCACCCAAAGACTGAACTTAACAAACTGGCTCTTGCAGATTTGATTTGAAATCTCCCTCATACAGATTTTGTATAGCACTGAGAAACTGGATTTACACTACATTTTACAACTGAATATAGAAAACTATAACATCTGAGCAGACAAAAAACAACTGAACGGACAACATCGGCATATCCAGAAGCGTGGCATGACCTTTTCTTGTTCTTTTTAGGACCTTTAATTTCCCTAATTTCCCACTGTGTCATAGCCATCCTTAATTTTTTAATGACATTTCCCTTTTCAACATTTCTCAACCTGTTTGAATCAAAATTCAAACTAAGGGCATGTAAGCTTGCCCCAATCCACTCGTGAAACAAAGGTTTTAATATACAGAAACCTAAATCTCAATAGAAGCATCATCAGTGATGGGCACTAAACTATTTTTTCTTAGTTAAACTAAAACTATTTTCCAACTAAAATAAAATAGTTTAACTAAAGTTGGCAACTGATTTTGGAAATTAGTTAACTAAACTAAAAAAAAGTAGTTAAACTTTTTCCAACTTTTTTCCAACTTTTTACGACAAACATTTTCACAATAACAGAGGTTAAGTGAACTGTAATAATGCAAAGCGTCAATGACAATTTCACCTTCAAACTATGCAATGTGTACTGTTCTAGCATACAGTTACAGGCGTACTGCAAGTAGTGTATGAATTTGAAAACACAGGCTGTTAATGCTAAAACCATTCAGTGTTAAAATGTTTTTTGTTGACAGTGTTCAATATTCATTGTGGAAAAATAGTTGCATATTGCTGAATTTTTTAGTTAAACTTTTTAGTTAGCAACTAAAATTTTTTAGTTAAACTATGGTTTTAACTAAACTATTTTATTTTAGTTAAACTTCATCCTTAACTAAAAAGTTTTAGTTAAACTAATAGTTAGCAACTTTTTAGTTAACTATTGCCCATCACTGAGCATCATTCAAGACAACTTGATAGCAGCACAGGGCTGATCTTGTGCTATTTCACTTTGTATAGATCTGTTCTACTTTTATTTTTTTTATTTTGAGGATTTATATAGTGCCCCTTCAAGGTATCTACTCAGGAACTTTTGTTTTAGTTGTTTCACTTTGGTTCAGTTTTGCGTAAGTTTCACGGGACTCATGGTGCCTACATTTCAACGGAACATTTTGTTGCAACTTTATCTGGCTGCCAATTCCAAGGTCTTGAACTCATTCTATATGTAGATCTTCAGGCTAAAAACAAAACTCCTTCAGTAAATTACAGTATTGGTTATTTGGGTGGAATCATCGCTGTTAACCTATCCAACGATGCACGGGGAATCAAGGAGGTTCAACCTCACCAGAATATAACCTAATCTAAGAACTTCTATACTGCCACTGTAATAATACTTAAAGAAGTTCTTAGATTAGACTATATTCTGGTGAATTTGAACCTCCTCGATTCCCTGTGCATCTTGATAATCGATAAATTCCAGGGTGAGTCCAGTCGAAAGCCAATAAAGGAGTCTGAGAAGACAATGAAAATGAGTTTATAGTTGAGTCTTGCATACAATTAGCCCAGTCTTCAAAGTCATTTGCTTTTCTATGGACAGCCAGTCAGTGATTTAAGTATCAGTGATAAGTATTCATATTTTAGGTACTTTGGATTCTTCAAAGCTTCAAGTTGGTTTTCGAAATTCCAGTAAGAAGCCCTCCAATCAAACAACTCCAGACTTAGTCACACTGCTCTATACTACGCACCAGGGAGATGTAATCTCTGTTTTCCGTTTCAATCCCAGCCGAATGTCGATCGACCGCTCGAGGGGTCCCGTCGGTCGATGACTTGATGTACATTGGTGGGAAAGGCCGCAGGACAGTGTCGTATCGGTAACTGCTCAGAGCAGCGACCATGAAACTCCACAGGAGATCCGTCGATGGAAGATCAGTTTCTATCCGTCTTCTGACCACCGCGAACCTCAGATCGGCCGACATTCTTGCCAGTTCTTCAGCGTGGGGTTTTAGTTGTAACCACGATCGGCAGCGAGCCTGGCATCGACGCGTTTACACTGACACCATAGACATGCAAACAGAAGACTATTCTTGAAAATCAATATAAAAAAATTAGTATAAAATAAATCTATAGCGCAGTAACTTGGTGTTTTAGTGCAGGTTTTGCGTGGCACTTAGTCATTCCTATTCTAATGTTACTTATGTAACGGCGAGAGAGTAACTCTGCCCCACAAAGTGATGTTGACCAGCCCCCTCTGCCCTTCCGTTCCCTTCCAACAGTACTGTCACCAACAACAAGATGGACGACGTCACCAATTAATGCGACATAAAAACAATAGGTAAGTAAGGTAATTTTAGGGGCATCTACCACAGCGGTTCCCAAACTTCTCTGGGTCGCGACCCACTTATGAATATCATGGCAGTTTCGGCACCCACTCTGTAAAATTAAGCATTGTGTACTAAAATATGCTTCGTAAATTGGTATCGAAATATGCGGATTTAAAGCGCTTAGAAATTTAAAGCATTAAAAGGAAACTTAGGTAAAAGCAGTTCACAATTTATTGCAATCCAACTAATCCCAATCCTAGCCAAAATTAATGTTGTTGATGCTAAAACAACAGAGAAAAGGACGAACGAATCAATACGAGTGGAGATTGGTGTCGAGAATGAAGAGTCATTAAAACAAAAAGCGACAAGATTGAAGCTTGCATTCTTTGGTCATGTTATGCGATCTGATGGGCTAGAAAAGGAAATGATGTTGGCTTGTGGTGAGGGGAAAAAAAGACGGGGTCGACCAAGGAAGAAATGGATGGATGAGATTCACGATGTAACTGGCATGAATCTGGAAGCACTAAGGGACCTGACTTCGAATAGGAAGCAATGGAGAATGTGTGTCATGGCGATCGCTAGAGCTCCAGGAGTTGACAGCACAAGGTGACAAGGTGAGACTTGCAGAGTAACATGTGATTTGGGAGTACTACTTGATGAAGGTCTTACGTTGGCTGACAAAGTTGATCGAATCGATTGTCGGCCTAGCCAAGTCGATTGTAGCACTTGACTCGATCGACCAGGGTATAGTGAACAGCTTGCTCAAGTTCGACGATCCATACATAACTGTTCGTTCACGGGTAGGTTCGAAATTGCTTGAGCCGGGAGCCCTGGATTTAGACCTGGCGCCGAAGCTGAGGAAACAATTAACTTAACTCTTGCAAGCATGAGTTGATTTGGTATATATAGCGCCGATGACTGGTCTCCATAAACTAGGTGTTGCAGTAGGTAGCCATGGGAATCGATATATATATCCTATAACAGCAGACATATTTCGTCTATTTGCAGTGGCGGCGATCTTGTTTCACAGGTGAGGGGGATATTTTCGAACTGATCTGGTCAAAAAACAGTTTTGAACTGATCTGGTCAAAAAACAGGTAAAAAAAATTGTTGCGCTCACAAAAAATTTGATGACTTTTTGGTGTTTCTTCAAAATTTGGGGGTCCGATGTATGGCGTGTCCCCCCCCCCCTGTTAAAGGTGGGGTCTTGTCCTCTCGACCCCCCCCCCGGATCGCCGCCCATGTCTATTTGTAACAGTTCAGTCGTTGTGTCGATCTGAACAATTCTAATATATAGGCAGCGGAGGAAACACTTGTGGGAAGGAGTGAAATTCGTGGATAAAGTATAGGCCAAACGTCGGTTGAAGATAAACTTGTTGTTATTTGATCTATAGTCGACCCTATTTAGCCTAAGTCAACATTTGTCGAAACATTTTATTACAGCATTTAAATGCGCGAGTAGATAGATGATCTGTTTAATAGGTCTACAGTCTGCTGCAGACCATTCTCCACTAGTGTATGAAAGGCTCAATTGAACTTTAATTGGCCGATCTTATTGGCCAGGTTATCGACATGCAAGAAAGAAAGACAGAAAGAAAGAAAGAAAGAAAGAAAGAAAGAAAGAAAGAAAGAAAGAAAGAAAGACATGAAATTAAATGCAACAGTTGATAGTAAAATCCATCGAGTTTGGATGATATTCAAGTAGGCCTAAAAGCAAGAATAATAGGATGTGACTGTGAAAGACGACTACGATTTGCGTCGTGTGTGCATGCGTTTGTGTATTAATTTTATGTAGGTGCATGATTGTATTTGGACACTGACTATAGCGCCTTTTAATTAAATAAGCCTACCTCACAAATCGCTCCTGTGCCAGTCTATATCATGGTTATCATGTTAAATGTCATTAAGAGCAGAAATGTCATCAGCAAGTAAAACACTACACATTAAACTAGAATTAAGAGTCACCAATGGCTCGCCCTCACACACGCTCAAGCAAACACGCACAAACACACACACACACACACACACACACACACACACACACACACACACACACACACACACACACACACACACACACACACACACACACACACACACACACACACACACACACACACACACACACACACACACACACACACACACACACACACACACACACACACACACACACACACACACACACACACACACACACACACATGGATCCAGACCAATGGATTCCAATCCATGGCTGATAGAAGGCATCGTGTTCAGAGTCTCTGAACCAAGCAGCGTCGATAGTGTGGAGCGATGATGTCTGGTTGCCTTCACAGCGCACGTTACACCGTCGTTCAGCAGTTCCTCGTTCATTGGTGGAAGATGATGCAAGTCCGGCTATCCCGCGTACCATCGTCCACCGGGTGTACGTAAAACAGGTAGGCCTATTAATTAGGGGTCCACCGGAAACCGGGTCGGATACTCGGTTCGGAAGTATTCGGCTCGGCAAATATTGTAGACGCAAATAGTTGCGAACAAATTTCTTTAAAAAAAATTTTTGTCTGTGTAAACTTATTCAATAAACTTACGTATATAAAATTATAAATGTTGAATCTTAAAACAATTACACAGAAAACTTCACAACTGCACAGAAATGACTACAATTCAAATTGTATTAGTCACTTATTACACAAATTTATGTCGATAATTTCTTATTACATGAAAATGTGAAGCTCCGCATATGGAACAAATGGTACCCGGTTCGTTACCGGTTCGTTACCGGTTGCGGCAAAAATACATCCAAATACTCGGATTCGGTTTCCGGCGGAAAATGTCTTACCGGTGGACCCCTACTATTAATCGCCTATCTGGCTAGGCCTACTTGTAAAGCGTCTGTTTAAACCTGACAAGGGTGTCACACATAGCAATCTAACAGATTTAGAGAAGATGGCTTGTGATTGTCTAAGCATACATAAAGGTTGTTTTTGTTATGCAGACGAGCGTCCGGTGAGGATACGTGACTTCTGCCGACATCAGGTGAAATGCTTTTAAGGGAAACACTCTGGCATCACGAAGGCACTTGTGATTGCATCCCGTGCAGTTTAACTGAAAAGGATGCATGTTAAGCCGAGCTTTGAAACTCTCGGGTGTTGTTTGTGGTCAGCATGTCACTCGTAGAAGGGCCTATATTTATTTGCAAATATGCATGTTAAAGTAACCGAATAACTATGGGATTTTATGCAGTTACTTTATCACTGGCGGCGATCTTGTTTCACAGGTGGGGGACACTGTTGAACTGATCTGGTGAAAAGAGTGTTGAACTGATCTGCTCAAAAAGGAGGTCAAACATTTTTGTTTACCATTTTTGGGGAAAATTTGACGACCTTTTGGAGGTTTCTTCAAAAAGTGGAGGGGGCAAATGTATTGTGTGTCCCCCACTCCTAAAGGTGGGGGGACTTGTCCCCCTCGACCCTCCCCCCCCCCATGATCGCCGCTCATGTACTTTATAAAATAGAAATGAAATTGCTCATGTACTAGTTTTGACAGTTTTTACTATCTGGATCTGCTTAACCAAAAATCTGAAAATAATTTAAAAGAATTAATCACCCTATACGAATGTAACTTTTTATAATGTGTCAGCTGTTTATAATACTTCATACGAAATTCACTGGCGTGCACAAAGTGCAGTGGTTATAGCATGGACAAATGTCAACCCTGAGAGCGGATATTCCAAAGCTCTTCAGGACAGACAGACATTGACATGTCTATTAATTTATTGCTATTGCAATTCCATGTCAGTGTGTCTGAAACAACACACCAAATGATGATATATGGCCTACTCATGGGCGCCCGTAAATATAGGGAAATTGGGGAATTTGCCTAGCATAGAAGTCACGTTTGAACATTTTGGCCAATATTAGACCCGAAGATGTGGGCCATCATCGTCATGTGGCCCAATATTTGTTTTGCACCATATATAGGGCCTACACACACATTTCTGTTTACGTCAGGTATACACGGAAACCATTAGCGTTCCCAAAGGGAGGCAGAGGGGCAGTTGCCCCATCCCTGCTCAGGCTTGGTCGTGGAATTCGTGCAAATCCTATGAGCTTTGGGTGATTTCCCTCCCCCAATGTAGCTTAACATGTCTTTCCTTTAGGTTTGATTTATAACCCCTGCACTGACTATCAATGGCTATCCAGCCATGCACATGTTCAGCATCTTTTGCAGGTTTCTAAAATGCATTTTAGAACCATGGGCGTCCGGAGGGGGTAAAGGGGGAATTTAAATTGCCCCTGGGTTTTGCAATTTTAAAAAGAAAAGAAAATATTTTGATTATTATGATTATTACAACGGTCTCAACACGATTTTAAAAGCAAAAACACTTAATTATTTAGGTAAGTCCATGACCACTATTTATTTTAAAGTTGTCAGGTGTTTTGCGTTCATTCAACGCAAAAACGTTACTTTACTCCCCTGCAAAGATTTTTTTTCCTCCTTGCAAATATTTTGCCCCCTAACAAAATTCCTGCGCACGCCCATGCGTAGAACTATTTAGATCTAGCCTACAGCTTAGTACCCGGAGTCAGTCGCTAATGACATACCGACTGATTTATTGAGTTAGCGACTGACTTAACAACTTAGTCGACTAAGTCGCTCAGACTTGGCGACTAACCTACCGACTTGCTATCGACTTCTCAGATAACTTGGTATGTCTATTAGTCACCTAATAATATAATGCATTTTACCGCCCTTGCATGTGAGCATACTCACACGGGACGGACCGATGACTGTGAAATGTTAAGGTGAATTTATGAAAAGTGACAGATGCATGAATGTTTATAAAAGGAATAAAGCATAGGGCCTAGGCTTATATATACATGTACAACTAAGTCCAAGGCCCGATTTCTTCCGAGAACGCAGACGAACGCTTATTTTCCCCAATCTTAAAAACATATTATCAATTTCTTGGCTTCATCTGAAGTTACACCGCTGAGTGAAATCGCTGAAACCAGCGTATTTTCAACGAGACGTCTGCACGTACGACGTCATTGTCGATAAAAACAAATGCGTGACGTCGACATACGCCTAACCCCGTTCTTCTATTACCTCGTTGCACCTAACGTAATAGACATTTTTGTGGAGGTAGTAAGTGTAGCTGGTAAAGTAGTAAGTAAGTAAGTAAGTAAGTAAGTAAGTAAGTAAGTAAGTAAGTAAGTAAGTAAGTAAGTAAGTAAGTAAGTAAGTAAGTAAGAAAGTAAGTAAGTAAGTAAGTAAGTAAGTAAGTATATTCTTTATTGAACCACCTGCATGCGCCCATGTGGTTAACAGACATGTTATGCAGGCATGAAACACAAGAAACAACATAAGTTGGAAAGGAAGCCAGCTAACTATGTTAGGTATAGATAGAAGGCCTAACAATTAGATACGAATTTTACTGGTATAACATCCTAGTTAAGAAATTCTTACGCGTAGGTAGGTAGTAAGTATGGAACTGGTGATCTGATATAGACTGATTGTTAGTCTGTTAGTCTGTTGCACAGTGACCAGTACCTCATACGCAACTGTTGCTCCTGTCCTGCTGCTTCGTCAAATCGAAACTCGGAAACCGCGATTAAAACAACAAGCAAAATATTAAGTGAACGAAGTCGATAGCAGTTGATAGCTTAGCGACTAGTGTCGACTTGAGGGTCTAGCGGCGACGGAGAATGGCGGTGGCGCCGGAGACTGCTACAGGTACATGGCAGGGACGTCATTTGGGGAGGGTGGAATTTTGGAAAAAAAAGAAAAAAGATGTAGAAAAGAAAAGCAGGAAGATGGAAGGGGTAAAAAAGGAAAAAAGACTCATGGCTTACAGTTTTGCACATGTAGACTAAGTACAAACATGGGCAGCGATCTCGAGGGGTCGAGGGAGACAAGAACCCCCACCTTTAACAGTGGGGGACACAGTGTATTGTCGCCCCACATGAGAAAAAAAAACGCGAAAAAAATTTTCACCTCTTTTTTGCCCCCCCCCACGGAAAAGCTGAAATGACGTCCCTGATACATGGAAATAAATTTTCTAAAGTCTGTGGTGGTAAGCATGCCGCCTAAATCAGGCCACACTTAATGAATCTCGAGCCAAATATTTGCCAAATAGGCCTAGAAGTTTTCGCTTAGACGATCGGCGCCCTTGAATAAGCTGCTGCTGTAAACTTAGACTTAGAAATCTGTTGATTAAGATTACGAGAGAATTCTTCACCAAAAGTAGGCTAATTGCGGACTCCTCAATCTCAAACGAGTCATGCACGCAAACCGTTTAATTTGCAAGCACGCACTTTCAGGCCTACATTATTTAGCAGTGACGTTCTGTGCAGTTAGGATTTGCTGACGCCAGCTATAGGCTATATATAATATGATCCTAACGTCACGTAGTGTTGTTAATTAAAAGACGGTCCTTAGGTAAACAATAACTTCCGTCCTCATCGAAGATCTTTGGTCTTTAAGTAGATGCCAATGACGTCACGTAATTTAACCTGTTTGGACTGTACCACGTCTTTAAGTTGCTGCCAATGACGTCACGCAATTTAACCTGCTTGGACTGTATCATGTCTTTAAGTTGCGACGTCACGTAATTTAACCTGCTTGGACTGTACCACGTCTTTAAGTTGCGCCAATGACGTCACGTAATTTAACCTGCTGAACCGAAAATAGCATTTATGCATGCCAATGACGTCACATACATTAAACCTGCTGACACGAGCGATGACGTCATTTATCGCCCGAGAAACAGAAGTTTCGTTGCTTTCCTAAACGTTGAATAAGAGCAGATCATGACGTAGAACGTCGTTGAGAAGCTTGCATAGAACAGTAGCTGCGTCACTTCCTGTCCCAAGAAGTCCGCCTCTCTCTGCGGTAGCGGAAAGCCGATCATTTCACGCAGACTGTACACAGTCCGCGTCACGTGCGACGGAAGTCCGAGGAGAATGGTCGCAAGAGTCACAAGCGCCGCCATCTTGGTCAGCTTGACCTCCTTTCTCGAACACAGCCGAGCGACGAGTAGTTTCTCGGCGCTGCGACAGATGGCGTGACGCCGCCGGAAGTAGCGCATCGTTATACGAACATACAGCAGCGCGTACAATATAGTTACGCCAATGTACGGAAGTAGGACATTAACGAACAGGTCAAGCCGCGTGAGCATGCGCATCGCAGTAAACGCAACCGGAAGCGGAACGCAGAGTAAGCGATCGTTGTGTTCAACCACACCTATACTGATGACGATGTTTACGTAGACAGAAATGGCGATGACGCACAAAGTGATGACGTAGATGCGAGCGATGAGCGTCGTGCAGAACGGTTGTTTGTCCTTCAGCCGCAAGGTGGCGCGATTCCCGCCAAACGACGACTGAACGAAGACGCGGAGTAGAACGCTGTTGGCGGTGCTGCGGCCGAGCACGGCCGTGTATCGCTCCGCGGCCAGTCCGACCATGTACCACGTCGAAAGGAAGTTGGACGAGAGGGTGACCAGGGACAGCAGCTGGCACCAACCCTCCGATCCGTAGATGTTCCAACCGAGCTCCTTCGTCCACATGAGCAGCAGACCGAGGAGGAAGAGATTGTCGGTTGCGGAGACAGCAGAGACGAAGATGCTACTCGGAAGGACCTTCATCTGCGAATGGAGCAGAACGACGTAGGTCAGGGTGTTGCCTATGACCCCGAGGCCGACCAGGAATGGGGTGCAGTACCTGGAAATGATGAGTATATAAGCCGTGGAGTCCGTCCGCGTCGTTCCGTTAGCATCCTCAGATGAGAAGGAGGGTGAGAAAGAAAAGAAGAAGCTGGTTACGTTCATTCTGTCGTCACACGTAATGTAGTCGTAATGTAATCATACATTTATGTAGCGCCAACACGCCTGAACGGGTATTCGATCGTCTGCAAGTAGTTGTGAACAAACATCTGGAACACATTAAAACGTAAACATAAGGCATAACGAACGTCTTTATTAGGCGCTATAAAACTCGGTGGCGGATTAACTGTAAATGCAAATGTACACGATTTATATAGCGACCATATGGCCTCGACCCTGCTCATTTTTCATAGAATTGATCGGGTGAGATCCTTCACCACACGCCATTTAAGGTCCACACGTACCGGTACGGAACGTACCATAGAACAAAAAAGGCCCTGGCCTGGGGCTCCACTCTCTAGGGGCAGCAAAGCCTAAAAATTATACATTGAACATTAAATACAATTTTAAACTGCGAGCGAGACGATAATAATTGTACAGTGATCAGGGGCGGATCTAGACTTTTACTTTACGGGGGGCGATTTCATGGACGTCCAAGGTCAAAGGAATTAGGCCGATAATTAAAATTACTTATCAAGTTTAAAGCATGTTTAAAGCAAGGGTGTGTAGAAGTAATATTCAAACTGTAGTCCGGCGCTGTACATGCGTAATAATAATCACACGACATTTATCCTGTAGCACAGTATAGCATATGAAATTTTTAAATTTTAAATATAAAAAAATATTTTTTTGACTCTTAGGGGGGGCGATCGCCCCAATCGCCCCCCTCTGGATCCGCCACTGACAGTGATAAACAATATTAATTAAAGTCAAACGTAGGAACATAAATATTGTGGGCGGCAACAAAAACTTGGGCTAGAGGCGGCAGATTGTTAAATTCGTCCCTTGATGGAAATACAAGGTCACGTAACATATATGTCAAATACGAAAGAGAAATACCTTAGATCCTCGCAGAACATCCAACACTTGCTGCCTAAAATGCTTGTGTTCAGAAGCACATTGATTACTGACAAGTGTAACTCATTAACTTCAATGCTTCTGCGCCAGGCCCAATTAAAAAAGCGTAACAACTCCAGAGTCATGCAAACAGCTTGTGCGGACGATTAGACTTGAGGCTCACGCGTGCGGCAAAAATGTTTTTAACGAGGAGAAGCCGAAGAAGATGAAGAAGGAGGAGGAGGAGGAGGAGGAGGAGGAGGAGGAGGAGGAGGAGGAGGTGGAGGAGGAGAAGGAGGAGGAGGAGGAAATAGAGAAGAAGAAGAAGAAGAAGAAGAAGTAGAGGAAGAAGAAGGAGAAGGACGAGGACGACGAGGAGGATGAGGAGGAGTACGAGGAGGAGGAAGAACAACAAGAAGAAGAAGAAGGAGGAGAAGGAAGAAGAAGAGGAAGTGCAAGAAGGAGAAGGAGAAGGAGAAGGAAAAGGAAAAGGAGGTGGAAGTGGAGGAGGAGGAGGAGGAGGAGGAGGAGGAGGAGGAGGAGGAGGAGGAGGAAGAGGAGGAGGAGGAGGAGGAAGAGGAGGAGGAGGAGGATGAGAAGAAGAAGGAGGTGGGAGTGGAGGAGGAGGAGGGGAGAAGAAGAAGAAGAAGAAGAAGAAGAAGAAGAAGAAGAAGAAGAAGAAGAAGAAGAAGAAGAAGAAGAAGAAGAAGAAGAAGAAGAAGAAGAAGAAGAAGAAGAAGAAGAAGAAGAACCTCCTTGTGCGTCTGTCTGTGAAGAAGTAAAAGGAAAAGCAGGAGAATGTGATTAAATGGCATCAGTTGAGGTTCTTTGGGACACAGAAGTGATGTATTTTGCAAGGAGCCACAAAAACAAAACGACCCATGTACATTAGCAGATAAACAGGGACATAAACATATATATTCAGGGACATGCACAGGAAGTTATTCACAGATCCACGGGGAGTTATTCACAGATACACAGGGAGTTATTCGCAGATCCACAGGGAGTCATTCCCAGATCCGCAGGGACATATACAAACATACAGGACGATCATAAAAACACCCGTCTCCTTCAGAACCCAAGACGTGATTGTGACGCAGGTGGTTCATTTTGCCTGGCATTGTAAATTATCGTTTCTGCCGAAGGACACTTTCGCTCGCCAACCGCTGGGACCCAATTCCGATCCAATCGGATGCAATGAGACATCCTTGCAACAACCCCACCGAGTCACCGACTGCCAGACCGGATTCTAATTCCATGAATCTGACCAAACACTGACCAAACAAGCTAGCCCTTGCCGACTTCAGTTTATATAGCGCTTGTTCTAAAAGGCAGGTATATATTCATGCATATATATACATAGTATATAATTTTACGATATAAAATATGCACAATATATGTAATGTATATTCCTGTACATACGGTATATATGGACAACGTACATGTATGCAACATTTGCACCGTACGTCTGTCTGTCTGTCTGTCTGTCTGTCTGTCTGTCTGTCTGTCTGTCTGTCTGTCTGTCTGTCTGTCTGTCTGTCTGTCTGTCTGTCTGCCTGTCTGTCTGTCTGTCTGCCTGCCTGGTCTGTGTGTCTGTCCTTCAGTTCATATCCCTTGTGCGTCTGCCTGGGTCAGTGTCTATGTTCGTCTCGGCCTCACGGGTGAACCTGGCGCTAGATGAATCGACGGTAAATGGACGAAGGGGTTTTTAATCTAATTGGCCACAGTCCGTCGCTGTCTGTTCTTTAATGGACCACATACATCACAGCCACTCTTTCCCTTCACGACTCTGATTGCTTAATTAGTAGATTGTTTAATTAGTAGACTACATGTAATTGCATAATGCACTGCAACATAAATCTCTAAATAATTACTGATCGCTACTAAACAGAAGCTTTGTTGGCTACACCAACTCAACGCTTGCGCTACATCAAACAGATCCGTCGGAGCTACATCAGCGAGAAGTCACGTGTTGTTTACACAAGTTAATTCCCATTACGCCGTAATAGAATCCGTCGATTATCATCGGTTCTCAGTAGCTATTTCAGTCGAAATAAATGTACTATTTCGGTAATAGAACAAGTTTGTTATAATTAGTCTCTATCGCTATTTCAGTGGAAATCTCAATTCATTGTTAACTGCTGCATGCGTTCTGACAGCTGTCCGATTGAATCAACGAATATACAAACATGGGCGTCCGGAGTGGGGAAGGGGGGCATTTTCCCCTCTGGATTTTGAAAATATTTTACAAAAATAAAATCTTTTGATTATTATGATTATTCCAAAAGTCCCAACACGATTTTCAATGCTAAAAACACAATTATTTAGGTAAGTAATTCTATGCAAAAAACGTAATTTTGCTCCCCCTACAAAAATTTCCTCCCCCTATAAAATTCTGCCCCCTAGAAATGTTACCCCTTAGAAATATTCCTGCGTACGCCCATGCATACAATACAATACAATAAGTTTTGGTGCCAGATCAGAATCTTGCCTTCTTTCCATTTGTAAACACGTCTAGTCCTCACATATATAGCAGGAACAGGGGTGTCGGTTTGGTCCGAATGGCCGGTGTCACGAAATAGAGTATCCCCCATACATGCGTATCCCCCTTAGCGAAATGGAGTACTCGGTTTAGTTTGCATTTTTGGCGGTTTCTAAGTGTATTCAGTCGTACTGTTTGGATTTATTGCACACATAAAATTTTTGAATTGCGTATCTTTAGTTTGTACGTCGACCTGAAATCAATTTACTTTGTTTTGGTGATTTTGACTGGAATTTCGTCGAGGCTATCGTGATGCGTATGACGAGGGGGATAGAATGGTTCATCCCACCGGATACTCTAAACCGGTTTATTCCATCCGGGGGATACGCTTTATGGGGGATAGAATATCTCGGGACACCGGCGTTGGCGGGATACCAAACTCAACAGAAGAAGGACTCTCTGAGCTTGATGAGGAAAGATCCAATTGGATAATACTACGCCAAAGCGTAAGGGATTTGGCCGAAAGGCGAAGTTATGCTACTATCCGGACATCGCTTTATAATAAGAATGCTCGTCGACATAGAAAGATCGGTGATGAAAGGCGTTGATAGAGTGAGTGAGTGAGCGAGTGGGTGAGTACGAATACAATAATGCTGTGCGTCACCAAATATAACCTCGTCAAAATAAATCAACACACATGAATTGATACGGATATTAATACATACAAACATACATACGTACATACACACATACATACATGCACATGCACACACATACATACATACATGCATTCATAAATACATACATACAATACATACATCATCATCATCATCATCATCATCATCATCATCATCATCATCATCATCACAGTATGCTATGGCGCCACACAACATGTGCTCAGCAGAGCCTTACACACTAGATTATTAAGGAAAGGCCGCACATAATTGGTACGTCTTAAGGAGATTGCAAAAGGTAGGGTGGGAGTCCATGGATCGGATAACCAGCGGCAATGAGTTCCAGGCGCTAGGTCCGGCTACTGAAAAAGAAGAGTCTACCCGGCGTGTCCTAACCCTCAAGACAACAAAGTCGCCACGGATGGCTGAACGCAAGGGGTTGTCGCTGCAACGAATATATACATGCATACATACATACTAACATTCATAGGCCTACAAACACAAACATATACATACACATACACACATGCATGCTTACAGTAACAAACACCGTTGCTTTTGAGATGTCCGAGAAAGGCAGGAAAGGCGCTATATAAATGCATACAATGTAAACATGCAGCAATAACAAGCGGGCACTTATTGTTGGTAACTAATCGCAGTGAACCAGATGACCTGTGATAACCCTTGCACTATATATAATATATGGCTGAACGCAAGAGGTTGTAATTTAGCCCCGTACATGTATGCATAGATGCTGGATATATTATATCCAGCATCTATGCATACGGGGCTAAATTGTGGTGACTCTGAACTAAAAGAAACGATATATATATAATTATATATAACATATATATAATTATATATATAATATATATATATATATATATAATTTTATATATATATATCGTATCAAGAAACGATGAATATATATTATATATATATATATATATATTCATCGTTTCCTGATATTGGATATTTTACAGGAATATTAGGTCCCACTGTTGTAGATTACGTACATTACGTATTTAATGGCTAAATAAAGCCATGCAGCATATAGCATATTATAAAAGTTAATGTGCATCTTCGAATAAAAATAGGCTTAATAAGCTTCTCGAGTCATTAAATCCTCTTAAGATGATGATTATCCCTCTGTGGGAATTAACAAAAGACGGACCTTTGTAATCCTCTCCTAAGTCAGTGGACCTGTTGTTAATAAACAAATCTGATTGTTTGTGCAAAGGTTCGACGCCCCTTGAGCCGTCTGTCTGCGTAGCTAAGATATAGGACAATATAGGACAATATAGGACAATATAGGACAATATAGGACAATATAGGACAATATAGGACAATATGGGACAATATGGGACAATATAGGACAATATAGGACACTATAGGACAATATGGGACAATATAGGCACTAACTACAGTTAAGTCATCTTACTGTTATTGCTAATGCAATCACATATTTATATAGCGCGCCTGTGGCAGAAATACTCGAACTGACGAAGCAAAACCACAGGCGAACAGACAAGGTAGGAAATGTAACGATATTGTAAGTAGGCCCTATTTGTCCGAGGAGCGCTATACAAATCTGTGGTTACATTCAGTCTTGTTGTCAAGACCTTAAACCTCAAGACCAAGACCAAGACTTTGAAACTCAAGACCAAGACCAAGACCAAGACTTTGAACCTCGAGACCAAGACCAAGACCAAGACCTTGAACCTCAAGACCAAGACCAAGACCAAGACTTTGAAACTCAAGACCAACACCGAGAACAAGACCAAAAAAAATCACAACCATATGCAGACTAAAATTACTTATTAAAATATTGTCAAGTCGGACTACTCGCTATTTTAATTAAAACATGAGTCTTTTATTTTATTCACAAATAAAACAACTCCAAATGCAGACTGCAGAGAATTCCGAATTCGTATTTACAGAAGTCCTTCATGCGAAATGTTATTCCAGATGCCTGTTGCATTTAAAAAAAAACAATTCGCTCAGAATTTTCTGACCAAGACGTGACCTGTGGGGCCTCATAAAAATTCCGCCATGTGAAAAATACGTTCTACTGGTGCTGAAATCACTGGCACACAGAGCAGCTTTTCAAGCACTTGATGCAAATGTAAAAATCGTGAATCTGTTTTGAAATCATTCCATGGTAAATAACCTGAAATCAAGATAACTGTCCAAAACAATAGTGAAGCCTCATTCACGCCGTGTAAATACTAAAGCAATTGTTTGAGTAATTATTGGATAAATTTTGAAAGTTCTTGCGTTTTGTTAGATGACTGATCACATTTTCAAAAGTCTTGGTCCTGGTCTTGCAAAACCAAGGCCAAGACTTTGAACCTCAAGACCAAGACCAAGACCAAGACTTTTAAAAACGAACTCGAGTGCACTCGAGACCAAGACCTTGGTCTCGAGGACAACAAGACTGGTTACATTAGCAGTAAGTGCAAAGATGCCGTAACTTTAATTTGGTCCCACATTGCCCTACCCAAGCTTCGCATACAAACACCTCACGGGGCAGCGAACTGTTGCACCGGCAGTCAGATTTGTTAATTAACAGCAGCTCCTCTCACATATGAGAGGAGTACTAAGGTCGTCTTTTATTCGCCCAGAAGGATAATCCTCTTCCGCAGATTTGCAAGGTAAAGATATCGTAAGGTAAAGATATCGTAAGGTAAAGATATTGTAAGGTAAAGATATTGTAATGTAAAGATATCGTAAGGTAAAGATATTGTAAGGTAAAAATATTGTAAGGTAAAGATATTGTAAAGTAAAGATATTGTATAAGGTAAAGATATCGCAAGGTAAAGATATCGTAAGGTAAAGATATTGCAAGGTAAAGATATTGCAAGGTAAGGATATCGCAAGGTAAAGATAATGTAACGTAAAGTTATTGCAAGATAGAGACATTGTAAGGTAAAGATATTGTAACGTAAGCAATTAAGGTAAGGCAAGAAAGGACGTTGAAGCTTCTAAACTTGACGGACGGATTGTTTGCCGAATCGTATTGACACTACTTTCCAAAGTTAGCTTAGAATGTTAAAATTAACACTTGTACGCTCCTCTTTAGGAGGGAAGTCAAGAGGTCTAAGGATATCGTTGGACATGCGTAAACGCAGCCCCGGCGATCCAGCTATGACGCAATGACAGGTCCTCACAGATCGCTGCTCCAATTCAAAACATCATCCATCAGAATCGTCTGACCATTGATCTACCTGCTTCACCGATTTTCTTTTGACTAATCGCTTGTGAACAGGTTCGTGGTCCGTTGATCTGAGACCCGAGTGCAAATCAGGAAACCCAACCATCCCCATGCAATCACGTATACCAAGACAATATACTACGAAGTACCCCCACTAACGAAGATTAAATCCCATACGCAAACTTACCAACGGTAAAGACCAACATGTTAGAAACTTCCAAGGAAATTCCGCGACTTAGCTTTTTTGGGCGCTGAAGAAATCAAGAGATTACGTCTACGATAACAATGACAACTTCATAAATCTTATAGGGGAGAGTGCTCCAAGATGCCCACGCTAAGGAGATTTGTGTTTTTCAGCTGTGTAGATTGCAAGAGAAGTACAAGTTTGTACCCAATGCAAAGAGTGGTCATCAATAAAGCAACCAGAGCAACTATATTTATTAATTCAAAAACATAATTTTTGTAAATTAAAAAAAGTAGATGTCTTCAAACTGGGCATCTTAGGAACCCCATACTACAAGACGCCCACAGGATGGGCATCTTAGAACAATGGAAAATGACTAAAACAAGTAGTGTAGCAATCCTGCAATTTTAGACTAAAGCAGTAAACTTTTAAATAAAACAAACAAACCTAACCATAAACTAAAGACCCTACAGCTACTAAGCAAATCAAGACATGGGAAGAAAAAATCCTAACCTTATGTCGTAAGATGTTATTGTTATTTAACTTATTTTCATTGTCAGACACAGTTAACGACAAAAGTCGCACACAAATCCTTTGGATGTCTCTCCATCTGTACACTCTTCATGACACCAACCCTTACACTTCCTGCATTCATCTATTTATCTCCAGCAGCACTATCACTGAAGCGTTCACCACACAGACATTTTCAATCTTCTTCGTAGTCATACTTGGGTTTGCTTTTAGCTGTCTTTCTTGGCTGAGATTCCAGGACGCCATGTATTGCTTTTCTTCCCCTTGGCTTGTCTTGTATGAATGTAAGTTTCTTTTCATTTTTAGTTCCTTAATTTTTTTGCTGCAACAGTCTCTGAAGAACCAGAGTCCTTAGGCCTACAGCTTGCCACAGATTTTGTCTGTTTTGGCATTGTTTTCATCTTTTTCTTACCTGCCTTTTCTAGTACCTTCTTTTTATATGGTGAACTGTCTTTCTCAGATACATGTAAATCATTTCAAGCTCCTAGAAAACCATTTGTGCATTCTCACTATCACAATAAACAAGTATATGCTGCAAATAAAATTTAGGTTGATGTGGAAACAGCGACAGACAAATACGCACATCATACCCCACACAACTAGGTTTTAGCCATGTAAGAGTAATCAGCATAGTCCACTGATGCAGCTTTGTAACAATAAAACAACCTTGTAACGATTCGGATGTGTTGCGGCGCCATAAAACTGCCGGTGTTATTAGAATTAAACGTCAACAATTAATCAGAAGCATCACCAAACTCACACACCTCTTCAATTCACATGATCCAAAGATGATGCTCTAAGATTCTCAAGGTATCAAAGACGCCCATGGGCATCTTGTAACCTCTGTGCTTCCTATACATTCAAGACGCCCATGGGCTTCTTGTAGTTTTCGAGTCCCTCTCAATTGACGCCATTTTATTTCACTAGGTTAATATTTACAAGATTGATAAAGCTATCAAACCAACTAAAAATGGACCCAAAATAAACATTGAAATGCGCGCCAGGGTATTAAATAAGGTTACGGAGAAAATGAAGCAGATTCATAAATGTGTACTTGCACAAAAGTAGTCAAAATTGAAAAAATGTAATAATCACGCCAATATCTCGAATATTGAAATGCTGCTGCGAAGGAAGGTTCGTAAGATGTCGCTACATACAAAGACACAACTAAAATACGAATTTGTATCTTTCTACACGTTTTAGAGGGGGTGGGCATCTTATTCGACCTGGGCATCTTGGAGCACTCTCCCCTACAGACTCACAGCAACTGTAGTAGCAGTCAGTCACATTTGGGCCGAAATGCAGCTACCACCTCTGGATGTTGTTGCCAAATCGATTGAAATCTTTCGGGTATACATGCTTCGCCAAAAAACAGATTGCCAGACAATAAGTACGACAGAAGCCTAAGTTTCACTCTGTACGTTAACGACGGTGACTTATGCTGTACGATTCTCTGCCTTTCAAAAGTTATGGCACAAAAAGGTAAGGTACAAATAATTAAGCCCCCCCCCGTCGACTGAATTCCAGGAAAGACATAATTTCATTGGGACATCGTAAAACATCGTGTAACATCGCATAACATTGTACCACGTTACAATGCCTTCTCAAAAGTTGAGCCAGACAAAAGCATAGGCCCCATATTAAAATATCTTGAGAGATGATACTGCGTATTTCATTGGTCGCACTTTCGCCTTCTACGTCATTTCGGCGTGGCGCTTCAGTCTACTGACGTCAAATACCTGTTCCGTGGGCACCCGGCGGCTAAAGGGATAGCCGGACGCGCGTCATCACTGAGAGACTGATGGACAATGGTGTTATCGTGTGACGCGGACGCAACCGCCTCACACGATAACACCATTGTCCACGCTATCGACTCAGCTTCGCCAGAGACCTTGAACACGATGCCCTCTTTAAACTAATCTCAGCTAAGATTAAACCTAAGTAAAATATCGCATCATTTTAGGTTCACAATAATAGCATAAATCCTTGTCGAAAAACCCTCTTGATCAGTATTCACCTTGGCTCATATCCTTTTTAGGATAATCCGTAATAAATGACATTTTTATCAGCGGAATGGAAGCCATCGATACCCGTTAGGAGGGATTATCTGGCTGACTTACTAAATCTCTTCCAACGCAATCTATTATCAGCGAACGACTCGGTCGAAATTAAGACGAAATCCGATTCAACATTATGGTCCGCATGTATTGTGGTCTACAAGTAGGACATATATGCAGTGCTTTTTTCTAGAAAAAAGGTTCCGAACTGAACACTTATGGAAGGGCTACATCGAAGGCGAAGTCCGATAAAAAACGAGGGTTTGTGTTTGGGGATGGGTCTCGGTGAAAGCCTCCGCAAGAAAATTTTTGAAGTCACATTTAATTAAAATAACTAAATTATTCTTTTATTAGGCTAAAATAAGTAAATTACACTTTTCTTAAAATAACTAAATCAGTTTTTAATAGCTGAGAAAAGGTGCCGGAACGTCGTTCACGAGCGCTTCAGCAGAAAAAGCACTGAGTAATATGGTCTACACGTACGTGGTCTACATGTATATGGTCTATACATGTATATATTATATATATATTTATATATATGTATTTTATATATATATATATATCTACATGGTGTTATTCAACACAGTTCCATGCAGATGCAAGATTGAATGTGACAGTCCTGCGCAATACAGTACATTACAATACAGAAAACACACAATACAATACAGTGTAATACAATACAATAAGCCTATTATGCAATACAATACTGCAGCATACAGAAAAATACAATACTACACACAACATTTTCTCGCTCGGCTGATGAACATATGGCGTGTTAACACTTCGTTACATCCAGCATTCTCTTACTGATGGCACGGCACTGGTCGATTCTTGATTAGACTGCGCGAATGCAAGGCTTTGTCGTATAGGCTATTCTCTTTTAATCTTAAAAGACTACAGGTGGTTGAGAACTCTCTGTCTAGAGTTGTTACACCTTTTTCCCCTCAAATGCATTGGATCGCCTTCGTGAACTTTAATGCCTTTCGGTTGAATGGTGTATTAAGGTTAAGATTGCGTGCATTACCTAATTTAAGGCTAGGAATATCCGCCATATAAAAATACATTGCGAACTCCGTCATATGATAATATATTGCGAACTCTTGATTAGATATTACGAACTCCGTCATACCATAATACATTTGATCGATGAAAAAGTCTCAAATTAAATTAAATTAAATTAAATGTCTGCATACCATTCAGAAGAACGAAACTACTCGTATAAAAACACATAGGCCCTATCACATGCGACAAGCATCACCGCTTGAAAGTCGTGCTGTCTATTATATTGTAATTTCGTTTATTCAGGTTGAAAACATTGCTGTCAAGGACGCAGCAATTTACAAATGATCGAGGTTGTTCAAATGTTATAACTATAGTATAGAAGTAGAGGATGTCCACCTGAGTTCTATTGAGACAACCGCAAGCTACATGATTATCTAAGAATCATTTATCTAGTCGGCCGTAAGCAGTCGTGTTCTGAGCGTCTTAATAAACAGAAGAAAATCTTAACACCGCTTTAGGCAGAAAAGACAATTAATAATAATGATGATAATAAATCATAAACAATAGCAATAATACATAAAGACAATAGCTACAACTTCCAACGTCTTGCAATTACCATTCAGGGCTTCAATGCCGTCGCCTTCCGTGGCAAAACTGCTCAGCCAGGTCGTGGTCTTAGTGGTCTCCGGACATTTGTAAGACCCTGAGGGATCATATCTACTTCGGTTAAAAAATAAGATACTACTACTACTACTACTACTACTACTACTACTACTACTACTACTACTACTACTACTACTACTACTACTACTACTACTACTACTACTACTACTACTACTACTACTACTACTACTACTACTACTACTACTGCTGCTGCTGCTGCTGCTGCTACTACTACTACTACTACTACTACTACTGCTGCTACTACTACTACTACTACTACTACTACTACTGCCGCTGCTGCTGTTGCTGCTGCTGCTGCTGCTGCTGCTACTACTACTACTACAACTACTACTACTACTACTACTACTACTACTACTACTACTACTACTACTACTACTACTACTACTACTACTAATAATAATAATAATAATAATAATAATAATAATAATAATAATAATAATAATAATAATAATAATAATAATAATAATAATGATGATAATAATAATAATAATGCCTACCCGTGCACCCACCTACCACTACGAAGAAGCTCCTACTCCATCAGCTGCATTGGCTTCCTGTTGAATTCAGATTAAAAATTAAATTGGCC
>OY744612.1:20564740-20582240 GCA_963556255.1 Allolobophora icterica | reverse complement strand
ACTAACTATAGGTAGAAACACCTTTAAATTTTTTGTCTTCGATGTAGCAGACGTCAAAGTAATCGTGTAGTTATACCTGGTTAAGCGAAGTGGAGATGATCACATAAACCTAGGATGCTGCAGCAGGCAGTTGTCGTTCATCACCATTCGTCTCTCGTTCGCAAGGGCAGCATCTGGTTCCGAGATGTGACGCTGAAGATGATGCGGCAGAGGAAGATGCTGGGAATGAGAGCGCGCAAAGACGGATGCTGCGTGATGCCGGCGCCCCGATGGGATGCTGACATCCGCAGGAAGGAGGAAGGAGAAGAAGGATGGAGGAGGTATACGTGATGACAGGCACAGCAGCAGCAGCAAGCTTCAGCAGCAGCATTCGCCTGATTGAAGTCGAGATGCTGACCGACAGAGGCGATGGAGAACAGTCTAGGCGGATGGTATCACTGGTAGACAAAGCGACAGACAGACGGATGGGAAGATGGGCACGTACACATTTATAAACGCATATGTAGTCTTAAAGACAGACAGATAAAAAGACAGACAAGCAGACACACAGTCTCACAGACAGACAGATATTCAGAGACAGACAGAATGACAGACAGACTTACGGGCAGAGACGCAGAGATAAATTGCACTTGGCTTAACCAGGCTGGACTTAACTGGCCTGAAGTATCGAACAGTAGGAGTATACACTATATTGCTTTTCACAGTTCTAAAATCGCACCCCTACATTACACCATCCAGTAATTACATCATCCAGTAATTACGCCATTCAGTAATTACACCAAAAGTTAACTACATCATCCAGTAATTACACTATCCGATAATTACACATTCAGTAATTACACCATCCAGTTATTACACCATCCCGTAATTATACCATGCAGTAATTACACTATTCGGTAATTACACCATCTAGTAATTACACCATACAGTAATTACACCATCCAGCAATTACACCATTCAGTAATTACATCATCCATTAATTACACCATCCAGTAATTACATCATCCAGCAATTATACCATCCGATAATTACACCATTCCGTTATTACACCATCGAGTAATTATACCATTCAGAAATTACACCATCCGGCACTTACACCATTTAGTAATTACGCCATCAAGTAATGACACTATCCGGTAATTACACCATTCAGTAATACACTATCCAGTAATTACATCAGTAATTACACTATCCACTATTTACTCGCAGAACGTTCTCATTAAGTAAGTAAGTAAGTAGCCTTTATTTGCATATGACAATCGCACATGAATTACATGTATACAATGATTACATACATTTTGAAAACAAAACTATAACATGAAAAAAAACTATAACATGAGCAGCTTATAAGGTCACACATTTACCACTAGATATAATTAAAGATGCATCGATTAATAATAATATATCCTGATTAATCCTCACAAAAAACACAGAAAAAATTGACAGTCTTGAAAGCATGCTTAGGCCTACCATCTTCGAGTCCTATAACTTTGGAACTAAAACGGAGAGACGCACGAGATATTGGCACTTAATCAGTTTCTGGTTATATAATTGTTTACTTGTGGAAATTATGAGATAGATAGATCTGAGATGGTGTGGTGTGCAGCTCTTGTTTACCTTGGCATGGAATGACCCCACTAAGCTAAATTACGTTACGAATTCTATTTTGCGGACAACTCTCTAAAAACCACACTTGAAAATAGCTTTTCTGAGTAAATGCGCTGCATAAATTATATCTTCCGCTACGCTATGCCACTGGACTTAACTGGACAACACATACAGACACAGATAAATTACATCAGACAGTCTCACAGAGAGACAGCCAGGCAGACAGGCAGACAGACAGACAAACAGACAGACAGACAGACAGACGGGCGCATGAACTCATATATGCGTAAAGACATGCATACACACACATATATACAGCAGTAAATACATGTTTACATACATGCATGCAGGCATGCGTGTATCAGTGTTATTTAAGTTAACTAAAACTGAAAGTGACTTTAAGTTAACTGAAAAGTTCTAATTTAGTTAACTGAAACTAAAACTAAAACTGAAAAGTTCTGAAAACTGAAACTAAAACTAAACTGAAAAGTACAAAACTACAACTAAAACTAAACTTGAAAGTTGAAAACTGAATTAATTTTTCTTGTGTGGCGCACAGACCGAGTGGCAGACATGTCTGCAACAGTTAGCGGCGCACATACTGATCGGTACACATGTCTGTAAGCAATATCGGTTAAGCAAACATCCGTTTGAGTCCTTTCTCTGTCAGATTTCTCGTTAGCGGTAATAGACTAGGCTTGGAATCTCAAAATGACCTTGTTAGAAGGAAATCATGTAACAATTTGAATTTGCTACTAGGTGTTTCTAGACTAATTTGACCCTGCTGAAAACGAAAAATCGTGGTTAGCAAGCTGGATTTTTAGCGGTTGAATGGTAAAACAAGATGACGGCCAAAATGGTGGCCCGTATCTTCATATGGCTATGAGTTAAGTTATGTTTGCGATGGAAACATGATGCTAGAATCTAAATTAACATTTTCCGAATCAAGGAATGTGATGGAATAAAAGACACATAATTATGTAGCACTGTCGTAAAAGAAAATTACGGACAAAATGGCGGCCAATGTCTTCAAATGGCTATGAAACAAAATGGCAGATAAAATGGCGGCCGGTCTGGAGTAGTGTTTTCTTGGTCAAATAGATGAAATTTTTTATATCTTGTGATTGCAGTTGAATCATTTTATACGTATGCAATATTTATGTTCATGACTTGATTGATATAGACTCCAGCTATTTCAAGCATTTTTGCAGTCAATGCAGTTGCACATAGGCCTATGTGTACATGGCAAGTTCGCACTTCGACAGGAGCAGCGCTTGGTGCAACACTTATCAACTTTGCATGATTTACAGTAGACAAACTCTATACACGACTGTGGCACAGGATCATTTGTACACCACACTGGTGCGTGAACACCTTCTTCATCACACTCCATCCTGATGAGGCTGGCGTTGGAGCCATTTTGGTCGCCATCTTGTTTTCCCATGCAACCGTTAAAACTCCAGCTTGCTAACCGCGATTTTCGTTTTCAGCAGGGTCAAATTAGTCTAGAAACACCTAGTAGCAAATTGTTATGATTTACTTCTTACAGTCATTTCTAGAGACTTTTTTAAATTCCAAGCCTAGACTATAAGCCTATTTTTCAAATGCAGTCAATCATCAATGATGTGATTTGACCACGAAAGCTAATCAAAATGAAAGAATGTCATTAATAAAAAAAATAAAATTCAGTTGCTTCTGTGGAATGCGCACAAAACTAAATTAAAACTCGACAGTTTTGAAAACTGAAACTAAAACTGAAAAGATTTGAAAACTATAACTAAAACTAAACTGGAAAGTTTTAGTAAAACTAAAACTATAACTGAAACTGAAAAGTTAACTGAAACTTAAATAACACTGGCGTGTATACATGTAAGAAACACCAAGAATTCAAACAAGAAACGAAAAACATTTCTTTTTCGCTTTAATGCGCACTAGGCGTAATGGAGCGGCATTTATATAACGCCAAACATGGAAACGGATCGTTACTTTGTAGTAAATCTTGTGCTCTCCAAAGTTCGCATATCTTGACAGGAAATACTTGAACAGTCGTTTCATTTCCTGTGAACCACGTGACCGTTCTTGATCACGTGACTGATAACGTGTCCGTAGCTTCCGAATTGGTAGATCAAATGTTCCCACCTGAAAAAAATAATTATAGGCGTCATTTGAATAATTGCTGTCGGGGTCGACTGTGGTTATTAATAGAACTACTGTTGCTAATATTGGTTCTCTGAGTCTTCGCCCCCACAACCTTCTTATTCTGGAACAACATATTTAGAAGAGAAATATTGGCAGAGAGGAAACAGAACATACCGAATAGTATGCAGACAGACACACTGACAAACACGCAGAGCGGCAGAGAGACATGCAGACATACAGATAGACAGAAACGTAGACAGACACAGACATACAGAAAGACTGGCAGGCAATTAAAATGAATTTATAGCACCTATCGACGGGCAGAAAGGATACAAATCACAGCGAGTTGGACACATATAGGCATGAATACAGATAGAGAGATAGATAAAGAGATACGCATACAGAGAGAGAGAGAGAGACAGACAGATACACAGACAGATATAGGCAAATGGAACGAGACAGACGAAGTTAATAAACCAGATAAACAGAGAGGCGTATACATAAACCATAACCATAACAACAAATTTTATTGGTCCAAAGTAAGCGATAAAATGTAAAACATAGTAACACCGCTATACAGTAAACGCAACAACATCATTCCGACGACATTGCGTAGATGTATACCTAATTGGACTATTCAATGTTCAGAGAATTTGCCGGAGGACTCAGTCTGCCTGGCGTATTTGGGGAAACATGAAAGTCGGTCGAAAGAGAGCATAACGAGCGTCGATGGAATATTGTCATGCTCCGACGACCACTTTTGTTAAAAAATGAATTAAATGAGGCTAATTGACGAAGGAATTATTACCACTAGCCTGGACCTAGACAATTAAATTGCAGTGACCGTCTAGGACGCCGTTACTAGAGATTGTCGGGAAAAAGTAGCGAAATTGTAGCCGGCAGATACTGAACTATAGGAAGCACTTTACATATCGCCGCGGGAATAATTACTACATGCATTTTATCGTGAGCACTCAACTTCACGGCATTTCCACCACGCATTTACTTTGAGCAACAGTAATTAATTTACCGTGAAAAGGCCATTGTGTAGGCTAAAATATAACGAGAAAAAGGTGGAATTGATTGCAGCAGAGTCGCTAGAGAGAGTAAGGCAGGAAGACTCTCGTACCTCGGGGAGTCTAGGACGACGACATCAGCGACCTTTCCCACTTCAATGGACCCGTAAGAGGCGGACTTTCCGAGAGAGGCGGCCGCGTTGATTGTAGCTGCTACCAACGACTCAGGCATCGTTAGACCCAGCAGAACACAGGCCAAATGCATCACAACTGGCTTTAGAAGAAGCACACGACAGAAACACAATATATATATATATATATATATATATATATATATATATATATATATTATATATATTATATATAGAATAATTATATATAAAATAATTATAAAATGATTATAAAATAATTATATATAAAATAATTATCGATGAAGATGCAATATATCTATGAATGTGCAGAATAGAACAGAATAGAATAGAGTAGAATAGAATAGAGCAGAACAGAACAGAATATAATAAAGTAGAATAGAACAGAACAGAACAGAAGAGTAGAAGAGAATAGAACAGAACAGAATAGAAGAGTAGAATAGAACAGAACAGAATAGGGTAGAATAGAACAGAACAGAATAGAAGAGTAGAAGAGAGTAAGACATAATAGCACAAAAAATTCTGTGAAACAAACAGAACAAAATAGAATAGTAAACACAAGAGAACAAAGTAAACACGACTGAAAGATAACCGACCAATTGACCGAGTACCTTTATAGATACAAGTACATAAAACGAAGGACTCTTGAATGGAAACACAACAACAACGCATTGATTCTTATATAAACAAAGGATCCATCATGATAGCGCATATTAAAACAATAATTAATTATAATAAAAGTCATAATACTACATGAACGAGTAGCTATATCAGTTTGGTTTCTTATCTTTTATTATCATTCACAATATTTTATCCTGTTTTATGCTTTTTAATTATATTCTGTTTAAGTTTTCTTATAAGTTTTTTAAATGATATTTTATCTTGTGTTATTGGGTATGTAAAGTTTGTGATTTTATACAGAGCATTTTTAAGAACCTCTGAAAAGCTCTTATAACTTTTGTATTTATTCTCCTCTGCATTGTTCTCCTTTATTTGTCTTTTTTATTCTACTCCAAGTTATCTTATTCTATTCCAGTTCGCTCTATTCTATTCACTTCTATTCGATTGTGTTCTGTTGTATTCTTTTCTGTTCTAACTCTCGGCTTACCATGGCCAGGCAGTGGGCATTGGGGTTGAAGTCGCTGCCGAGGGCCAGAGGCACCCCAGCGTCAATCATTCGTCTGGCTGGAGGAGGTTTGAGGCGCAGCATGTAGGCCGTCGTCGGTAGCATAACCCCAATCGTACCTGCCGCAGCCATTGCATCGATGCCAGCGTCACTGACCTCTTCCAGGTGACTGATCGCACGCACGTTCAACGATGCTCCCATCTGCTCTCAACAACAACATCATCATCATCATCATCATCATCATCATCATCATTATCATCATTATCATTATCATTATCATCATCGTCATCATCGTAAACGTCATCGCCCGTATCGCAATCAATGTCGCCATTTCTATTGGAATTAGGCCTATCATTTACCATCATCATCACTTCCTTGCAATTATCATCATTTTCATCATCACTGTCATCATCATCAGGATCGGTATGATGTTACTTCTCCCATCCTGCCTATGCCTATGGATACATCCATTATATCACCTAGACATATATATATATTTATATATATATATATATATATTATAATTATCATATATATATTGGTCGATCTATGCAAGGATAAGGAATATCACATTTGTCAAATTGTATTGTATTGTATTGTATTTGGATATTTATAAAGCGCTTCTAGCGGGAGGGCCATTCAGAAGCGCTCCCAGTGCGAGAGACCCCGAGAGAAAAAGCAAGTTTTAAGAAACTTAAAAGAGGAAGAGACGTTACCTGAGAGAATAGAAGAACGAACAAACGGAGGAAGCCCATTCCAAAGAGCAGGGCCAATGGAAGCAAACGACCTAGATTGAGCCAGAGAAGTCCTGACACGGGGAACGAGGAGGTCCAAGCGGTCAGATGAACGAAGAGGACGAAGAGAAGCAGCAGAGTGAGGGCGATGAATTAAGTCACATAAATATTTTGGAGCGAAACCAAGTTGAGCCTTACACACAAGGATGAGGACCTTAAATTGGATGCGGGCAGAAAGCGGGAGCCAGTGGAGTTCTTCTGTCATAAAGGTGGTGATATGAGAGAATCGAGGAAGACGGGCAATTAATCTAGCAGCAGCATTGAGAACGGACTGAAGAGGAGCAAGACGGACTTTAGGAAGACCAATGAGGAGGGAATTGCAATATTCAAGTCTAGAGCAGACAAATGCATGGACAATTGAAGTGAAAATTGGAGATGAGAGAGAGCGACGGATAGCTCTAAGGCGCCTTAGGTGAAAATAGGAAGTGCGAGTGAGTTTGGAAATGTGTTCAGTAAAGGTGAGAGAATTGTCAAGGGTCACTCCTAGATCACGAACGCTAGACGAGAAAGTATATATATATATATATATATATATATATATATATATATATTGGTCGATCTGTGCAAGGATAAGGAATATCACATTTGTCGAAAGTAGTTCCTAGCTGATGTAAGAGAAAAGTTTTGTGAAATATGGCGCTACATAAACGAGTTCAGTTCAGCCGGCCAGAGGGCGCTAGTGATCATCGCTGGTCAAGATTTTCTGCGGACGTACTTCTTTTAGGACAACGGTCGATCCAAGATGCTCAGCTTAACTGAGACGGAGCGCCACTCCTACTATTAAGGACGTCGGCTAAGATGTAGGTCTAGTATTTGATCCCATCATCCGACGAAAATGTTCCATGGAATTTGGCGATACTTTGCATCTGCTGAGTCCGAATGATTATGAATGCGACGACAAGAACAGCAACGACGACGATGATAATAGTAGTCATGCTGATAATGACAGTCATAATGATAACCATGACCATAACCACAAATTTTATTGATCCACGGTAAGCAGTAAAAAACAATCATAGTAATATCGTTACATAGTATTCGCAAAAACATCATTACGACAAATCAGACAATAATTCAGTGGGCGCAAAAGGAGACCATAAAGCATAAAGGGACCGAAGTCCCGCTAATTGGGGCCAACTATACGTACATGACAAGATAGTTGGCGGCCGATGGAAGTATCCGTAATAAATGTCGTATTTACATATCATCAAATCAATGATGTCTCCAGAAATGTTAAGAAAACAGGTTTTTTACCTTAACTAAGAGCTTAACTAAACAAATATTAAGACGTTAAACCCTAACTATTTCTTGTTCGTTGGATTGAGTAGCCAAGAGCAAGGTGCGACCGTACGTACGGTACGTACGTTATTTTTTTCTATAACGTACGTACGGTACGCGTACGTTATTATTCCGTACGGTATACCGTACGTTCAGGTCAGTTCATGACGAAAATAAAATACATAACATTATGCACAAGAAAAGTCAATAATAGTTATGATTTACGGTCGTAACTAATTTTAACCACTACATCAGTTAGCTGTGGATGTTCAATGATCTCTACTTTTAAACTTTTAAATTCCAAATGGCTAATATTCTGTCTAATGTATAATATGAAGATAATTAAGATTTTACGGCACACTTTATAGGATGGTCAGTGGTCATTCTATTGGTAATACTAAATTTCGGTACCGTTCGTAATTAACTAGGCCTGCGTACGGGGAGATTAATACTGTAGAGCTAAACTGATCATTTCTTACGTACGCGTACTATAGTTATATTCAGTCTTGTTGTCCTCGAGACCAAGGTCTTGGTCTCGAGTGCACTCGAGTTCGTTTTAAAAAGTCTTGGTCTTGGTCTTGGTCTTGAGGTTCAAGGTCTTGGTCTTGGTCTTGGTCTTGAGGTTCAAGGTCTTGGTCTTGGTCTTGGTCTTGAGGTTCAAAGTCTTGGTCTTGGTCTCGCAAGACCAAGACCAAGACCGGCTGTTAATATGAACAGTCATTTAACAGAACTCAAGAATTCTGTATCAAGCCTGCTTGCATCATACGACCAATATCTGTGAATGGATACAAGTCATGTTGGCCAGGAAAACCCATTGCCAGAGGCAACAGTTATTCTGTATCAGACGGTATGATAAACCATGGGAAGATTTCAAAAGGACTCACTATCTGTACATTTACATCCAGTGCTTGAAAAGCTACTCTGTGTGTGTCAGCGACTTCAGCACTTGTAGAACGTATTTTTTCACATGGTGGACTTTTTATGAGGCCCACCAGGCACGTCTTGGTCAGAAAATTCTGAGCGAATTGGTTTTTATAAAATACAAAAGGCATTTGGAATAATAGTTTGCATGCATGACTTTTGAATACAAATTCTGATTTCTCTGCAGTTTGCATATAAAGTTAATTTGCTTTAATAAAATAAAAGACTCATGTTTTCATTAAAATAGCGAATATTCCGACTTGACAATTTTTAGAAGTCTTGACCTGATTTCGATTTTTTGGGTCTTGGTCTTGGTCTTGGTCTTGAGGTTCAAGGTCTTGGTCTTGGTCTTGGTCTCGAGGTTCAAAGTCTTGGTCTTGGTCTTGGTCTCGAGGTTCAAGGTCTTGGTCTTGGTCTTGGTCTTGAGGTTCAAGGTCTTGGTCTTGGTCTTGGTCTTGAGGTTTAAGGTCTTGACAACAAGACTGGTTATATTGAGGCTCTTTGTGAATGATCAGATAAACTTGTGTCATTTTTAACGTACGCGTACGGTACACGTAGGCTACGTTATTTTTTCGATAACGTACGTACGGTACGCGTACGTTATTCGGGCAGGTACCGTACGGTCGCACTATGGCCAAGAGCGCAAGTGCTGCCTAAGTTTGGAATGAGACGAAGATGATGAGGTAATCCATTCCACACGAGTGGACCCATACATTTTATCGAGAATTATCGAGAATTAGTGCGAGCGAATTCACTTCTAAGTGAGGTTAAATTTCTTGTATTGTGGGAGTGAAAGTCAGAAGTAGCATTGAAGAAGATATTAAATGCATTTGGAAGTGTGTTGAACTTGTATCGGTGTACAAATTCGCTAATTTGTAATACTTTTATTTGTTCCAATGGTGATGGTAGTCATATACTCACAGTCAGCATAATCGTCGAAATCTTCGCAATAGAATCATCAGCTCTGTTCATAAGCATCATCACTGTCATCAACATCATCAGCATTATTATCATCTTTAACGTCATCATCAACAACAACATCATGATCCTCATTCATTCATCATTGTTAATTATCATCATCAGCAGGACCACAGTTTTCATGATGAGTTTTATACTTAGAGCTGAATTTTTCTATTATGGGGAAAACACCTCGCATCGCTTAGTATTAGTGAGACATAAGAACAATAGTAATAATAATAATAATAATAATAATAATAATAATAATAATAATAATAATAATAATAATAATAATAATAATAATAATAATAATAATAATAATAATAATAATAATAACAACAATAATAATAATAATAATAACAATGATAATGATGATGATAATGATAATGATAATAATAATAATGATAATAATAACGTTTTCCAAATCCTGAGGGATCCTTGATACCTCGGGTAAAAAAAGAAAATAATAATAATAATAATAATAATAATAATAATAATAATGATGATGATAATAATAATAATAATAATAATAATAATAATAATAATAATAATAATAATAATAATAATAATAATAATAATAATAATAATAATAATAATAGTAATAATAGTAATAATAGTAATAAAAATAAAAAATAAAATAATAATAATAATAATAATAATAATAATAATAATAATAATAATAATAATAATAATAATAATTTACGGTCATCATAACGACAGAATGACTGACTTCGGCCGAGTTCAGGCAGTGCAGTTCCTCGCCGTGGAAGTTTCCCTCAAGTCCGATACCTTTCATGCCAGCCTCGAGGATTCTGCGTGCCTGGTCGACGCTGAACACCCCCTGTTCGCAAAACACGTCGACGGCATCGACGTCCACGTGACCCGCGTCGCGCAGGCGTCCCACTACCGGCAGATGGAGGTTGACGACGTCATAGGTGGCGTCCTCTGGGTTCGACCCTCTACAATCGAGACACGCAAACTTAGGCAAACAGGCGACCAGGGTCTCTCTTTGTAAATGAAGGATCACGATGTCCGTGTGTGCGTGTCTCCGGTGAATGTGCAAGTCTGCCTGTATGCATGTGTATGTCTGAGTGTTTGGCTGTGTTTTGTGTACGCATGTGTCCGTTTGTGTGTGTATGTGTTTCTGTATGTGAGCGTATGTATGTCCGTTTGTGTTTTCAGTGTGTCTGTGTATTTGTGTGCATGTCTACTCCAGGAGCGTAGCCAGACTTCAATTCAAGAGGAGGTAACTACTGCTTGTCAAAAATTTGATGACCTTCTTTTGGGAATTTCTCCACCAAAACATCTGATGACCTTTTTTTGGAAATTTCTTCTTTCTTCCGTTCGACAGGAGGCAATATCCACCTCTAATGGGGTGTACTTGAGGATGCAGGGCTATAACCCAAGGAAAATTTTTAAATCTACAAAACCAAGAGGAGGTAAATGCCTCCTCTTGCCTCAATGTAGCTACGCCTATGGTCTACTCGTGTGTGTGTGTGTGTGTGTGTGTGTGTGTGTGTGTGTATATGTAGGCCTATATATGTACAGACACACACATGCACAGACACACGGAAACACATACATACATGCACGCATATATATACATGTATGTATGTGTTTCCGTGTGTCTGTGCATGTGTGTGTGCATGTGCTCGTGTACAAAGCTGTGTGTGTCGGTGATTCTGTGTGTAGCTACCGTAGCCTGACCCATTGGATAACGATTTACGAACGAACTCTTCCAAAGGATTACGATTTTTTACAACAGTTTCACATAAAGTGACCACCGACTGATGCTTGTGCAAAATGGCGCTACAGAAGTCAGTTTTAGATTTAGCCTGTATTATGTATGATCTGAGCCGGAAATGGGGGCGGGCGCCGTTGTCTTGGCTGCCAGTTTTTATTTTTATTTTTATTTTTAATTTGTTTAAATTTTGTTCTATGTTTTTCATGCTTTACGTTTTCTTTGTTTTACGATGTATGTACTCCAGAGTGCGGTTATGCAACTGGTATAATAAAGAATATACCTACATACTTACTTACTTACTCAGCTATCCAACCATTCGGAGTGAGTACCAGCGCAAGCTAGAGAAGTTAGAACAGTTCTATCGTTTCGTTGACTGCTTTATTGCGGGTCTTATTGACTGGTCTTATCAACGGTCGACTAACTGGCTTTATCGCTTCTAACCCAAACTGATACCAGATATTAAACGACTCACTGACTGCTTTTCACATCAAGTGGAGCATAGAAAGGGAATATACGGTAAGAAGTTTTTTAAAAGACCTTCTCCAGAGGAAGCCAAACAGCGCCAAGCAAAATGTCTCCGGCCAAACACTTGAGCCAGATGCAGCTTGTCAGGAAAGCAAACAACAATCTCATGTCTTGTAAATAACTCAAGCGTCATCCAGAAGCAGAAAGATCAACAGACAGATTCACGGAGGCATACATGCAGGCAGGCAGACCGATAGACAGACGGACAGCATAAGATGTAAAGAATAAGCACCAAAAGAATTGTGCTACAGACTCTTAGCCGCGTACGGAGTGCATCTGAATGATTTGATATGGCTTTTAACAGGGACGTGACAAATGTTCTGTTACATTTACATTTACAGCGGAATGAGAGTGAATGTTGCTCTATTTTATAGGAGAGTTGAAGAGACACACACAGAGAGAGAGAGACAGAGAGAGAGACACACACACAGACAGACAGAGAGAGAAAGAAAGAAAGAGAGACACACACAGAAGAGAGAGAAAGATATACACAGAGAAAGACAGACAGAGAGAGACAGAGAGACAGAGACACACACACAGTGCGGTAGAGCAAGATACAGAGTCAGACACACAGACAGAGAGCCAAACAGGTAGTAAAACCTGAGAAATATATCTATAGTACACATCCTAAAGATGGGGCAGATATAAGCGCCAGCATAAGGCAGGCTGTAAAAATGGTCCATATATGCGAAAGTTTTTCAGTCAGTGCTAATGGAAAATAAGATGTTTGCGCTGTCTACACAGGACAAACGAGCATAGAAATCGCCGACTAAACACGAAATCGACCTAAATATGCGTTTCCAGCCCATCATTATCCCACGCTCACCAATTGATCACATGTGCACCCTCTCCTTTATATATAACTTCATATTGCGTAGAAATATAATAGGACAGACAGACAGACAGACAGACTGACAGACAGATGGACATGTAGCAGACAGTCAGAGAGGCAGGACAGCAAGCAGAGAGACATAACATTGGATTCTAAAACATCGTGTCTGGTATTGTATGATATACCATCCTATACCATACCGCACTATGGTATACGCTACGGTATGGAATTGCGTGACATTGAATGGTATAGTATAACGACGTACGGCATACAGACAAACATTCACACAGACACAAACGGACCAAGACGCGGACAAAATCAACGGGAGAAAGACAAACACGGAAAACGAGACGGACAAAGAGCAACAGAGAATAAGACGGCGCGATTACTCTGGTACAGCGTGTGCTGCGCAGTACGTGATGCTGACATCAACGCGTCTGCCTTCATCTCTATTGGCTCTCGTCAGTGCTCTCAGCATCCGCAACTCAGCGTCCAGCCTCAGCCCGTATCCGGTCTTGCACTCCATCAGCGTCGTTCCGGCCTCCGACATACGCTTGGCGTGACCGACGAAAGCGGCGTAGAGCTCCTCCTCCGAAGCCGACTGAACTTGACGGACCGTGAAATTGATGCCACCGCCTGCTCTGTGCACTTGCATGTAGGAAGCACCTGCCAACTGAATCAGGTCACGCATATGTTAGTCGGGTAATGCAAGGTTAAAGTAAGGTAAGGTAAGCTAAAGGTTAGGTAAGGTTACAGTTGTTGTAAATGTAAAGCAAGGTGAAGTAGTGACCGGTGAGATAAAGGTAATTTAAACAATAACTTTGTTTTGGCTGCATCTAACAAGTCGTCGTAACGCAGAGTAATTTATTATCACTGGTTTCAATTAATAGCATTGCAACATATTTGCCCACTTAAATGCCGATCTAGGCTCTACCTATCCATCTATATGCTTGCCTGAGTACTTGCCTATTTAAATACATAAAATGAATACAAACACTATATTGTATTACAGTGTTTTTAATGTGTTATACTGTGTTGTGTCGTAGCATTGTGCATAGTATCGTATTGTATTGTATTGCACTGTGTATATTATATATATATATATATATATATATATATATATATATATATATATTATAGGAGGCAGTTTACCTTCATGGCGAATTCGTGAACCCTGTCGCCCAGCCACATGGCATGCGTATGAGCGTCGACCAAACCTTTGAACAAGAATCGAACCACAACACTTAGTATTCATAATGTATGTGGTAACCGAAGAAGATTTATGTAACCCCAGTATGACTAAAGTTACTAGAAATCGGTATTTATTTAGCGCCTCTTTTATGCCTTGGTACTCAGACGCGCTTCCCTTTAGTACCACTATGACAGGCCAGAAACAGTTTCAAATCAAATATTGACATCAGAAAACAGTTCAAGACAATTGAGTAGCCTTGAAAAGGAGCCATATACATATGTGTGCGTGCGCGTGCGCGTGCGCGTGCGTGCGTGCGTGCGTGCGTGTGTGTGTGGGGGGGGGTGTGTGGGTGTGTGTGTGTGTGGCGGTCGATCGTGAATCACAGAGATTCTGTATCATCAACTGTCCAGCTGCTGACTAATGTCTGTCCCGCGTAGACTTGGTGGTGCAACGGAGTCAAGCGACATCCGGTTAGTGCATGGATGAGTGAGTGACCTTTACATTCCTCGAAGGAGCTTTTTACCTGAGCCTAGCTCTTCTCTGTTTGGCTACACCGAATGTAATTCAGTTTATGCCGACGCAGAGGGGATCCATGACCCGCCCGTCCCTCATGCAGAGGCGAGCGATTTTTTCTGCCAAGGTCATCATCACCTTCTATTTCAGGGCCACTAACCTTGTGGCAGATTGTTTGTCCTTGAAGCAAGAAAACTGCTTAGAGTGTACTTATCATTACACGTGATCCATTATTCCACATGAACCGCGCTATAATTGCTAAACGAATACAGGCGGCGAGGAAGTCTTAGTACCTGTCTCATATATATACCGTATCTATACATATGCACATATATATATACACGTATACATAATATATATACGTGAATATTTCCATTCGTCGCATACATACATGCATACATACTTTTTATATGTAGTATACAATACAACTAAGATTTAATGTCGCCTTCTTACAAAGTTCAGAAGTGTCAGTTGGAGCCAGGTAGTACTAAACATTAAAAATTAAACAGATGGGAAGAGGTAACTTCTCAGATTTTCTAACGAAGGATAGTCTCTGTAAGAGAGCTATAACGTGTATAAGGTGTGCATAATGTAGTTCCCGTCACCAACATCGTCGCCAATGTATCTGATTTATAGAGAAAACCGAATGCCAAAACCCGAAAAGGCGCTGTAACACGGCTAAGTATACAGCAGATCTAAAAGTTAAGCTGAAGAAGTTTCCTGGGCTATCTAAAGTTCTAATTTCAAGTCGAAGACTGTTCTCTGAAGTTGATCCAATGTACACACACATACACACACACAAAATATATGCACCTATGTCATATAAATATATAGGCCCTATATATATATATATATATATATATATATATATATATATATATATATATATATATATATATATATATATATATATATATATATATATATATATATATATATATATATATATATATATATATATATATATATATATATATATATATATATATATATATATATATATATATATATATATATATATATATATATATATATATATATATATATATATATATTAGGGTGTTCCTTATTTTTCAACTTTGGAATTCTCAAAGTCTCACCCTCTAAACTTGTTCCTATGGACAAATAAATAACTTGTACAAAATTTTAGTCAATTTGGTTAACATTTAGAGGTAACTCAACAAAGTTGAATTTCCTGAGGTATGCGTGTCTTCGGTCTCCAACAGTGAATGCTGTACATAATGCACAAACTACACACAGGAGTGATATCATAGATTCAGATTTCTTCTTGCTTTTACCTAGTTATTTCTTTATATTGTACTTATCTGTTTTTATTTGTTTCGATAATAATAATAATAATAATAATAATAATAATAATAATAATAATAATAATAATAATAATAATAATAATAATAATAATAATAATAATAATTAATAGAGATTCGAGTGCCATAGTTCGTGGTGAAATGCAGAAAGCCAATGAAGCTGAGTTCGTCAACAACCTTGAACACCTGTTTGACATTGCTCACTTGAATGCTCTGAGCTTAATTACAATCCAAGTAGATAAAGACTTTCAGATTGCCCAAGGTTGCCCAAGTCGCCGTGGCTGTATCATCTTTATCGACAGTGCGATTGCTGCAAAGGAACAGCCAGGAGCAAAACGAACCCAGGCAGCAATGAAGAGAAAGCTGCGGGCTAATCAACATCAGGTACGGGCTAATGAGCATGTGAGAGTCAATTTCTAGTAGTGATGACCAAGGAAAAGTCATTTCCAGCAAAGCAGCAATGCAGAAGAAGATTAAGGAACTGTTGGTGGAATCGGAGCACCTGAGTTAATATTATGACACCCAGCTTAGCTGCTGTTCTCGATTGAACCAAACTGAGCGACAGAAAGGCAACATTTGTATTAGCAACAGTTGCTCAAAGTCTTGGTCGTGATGTCCAGGAGTTAAATATCAACCAGTCGTCAATCCACAGAGCTAGAGAACACTATCGAGCTGAAATTGCTTCACAGCTTAAAGAACAATTTCAAGCATATGTCTCTCTCGAGGTCCACTGGGATGGTAAACTCCTGAGAGACCTTACTGGAAAGTAACTTGTAAATCGATAGCAAGTAATAGTTTCTGGAGCTGGAGTGAACCAATTGCTTAATTGGTGTTTCCAAATTGACTTCCAGTACTGGTGAAGCTCAGGCCTCAGCTGTAGCCTGCTTGATAGAAAGCTGGGCCTTGTCGATTGCACTGATTTCATGTGTTATGATACCACTTTGAGAATTCATTGAGCTTGTGATAATTTTTCGTGAGGGTGTGTCACCACGCGGAATATCATTTATTTATTTTTATTTTATTTTTTTATTTTTTTCCGGATATTTATGGCTCCTGGAGGCATACATCATGCCAGGTGGATGTCAAAGCCATTGTCCTCTTTAGAGATATGGATGTTCCATGGCCAGTTTAAACTTGCCACTGAAGAAAAGAAGGGACTCTGGAACCGGAACATGTGCATCTTCATTTTTCACATCTGTGTCAAGGCCTGGTTCACGGCTTCAAATCCAGTTGCACCTTCGAATCATGATCTCCACTTCCTTCAGCTCTTCGACCAGTACGAAACAGTGAATAGATCCACTGCCAATGACTTGCAAAAGCAATTTGCTGATCACCTTTGGTATCTTGGTGAAGAACTCATTGGCTTTGCGTTTTGATGCGA